>VDFB02271358.1:1214481981-1214745520 GCA_007258455.2 Sequoia sempervirens
AGAGGCAAGGAATTTGATTGTATATTTAAGAGGTCAATTTGAAAATTCAAATAAGCTATCTATTAGCCTAAAGATAAAAATAGAAGAAGCCAAAAGGATAGTGGATTTTACAAAATTTAATCTTGAAGTCAAAACTCTTGAGTGGCAAAAGTTAGAAAGTGAAATAGTTCTTCTAAGGAAATATTTTGAAAGTGAAAAGATTTAGTTACAGAAAAGTAAGAATTTTGATCAAAGTACCATCAAGCTAAATGAGATGTTGGATAAGAAAAAGCATCACAAAAACATCTTTGGTTTAGGATATGAAAAAGGGAAAGGCTCTAGAGTTCAAGATGAATTAAAACACAAAATAATATTTTAAACAAAAGAAAGAAAATGTTTTAAGGTTAGAGAACTACCAAAGAAAAAGATAGATCTGAATTATCATGCTACTGCGCTTGAAATAAAAAAACAAGGTTACTGATGAAAAACAACACAATCCCTTCAACAAAGTTGAAAGAAGCCATTATTTTTTAAAATCTCCATTTTCCAGGAAATCAATGAGGTATGACAATTTTCATGGTTACTACTATTTATGTCATAAGTATGGTCATAAAGCATCTGAATATTGGATCAATGTGAGGAAAAATGATTGGAAAAAGAACTTTGATAATGTCACATGTTTGAGATGTAACCATATGGGTCATATAGGTGATATAAGAGACTATAAATCTTTGGTTGTATGCTATAGATGTAATGGTTTTGGACATAAATAAAAGTTTTGTAGGGGCCAATGGAAGATATTATTTGAAAACAATAAGAAGATAAATGACCTAATCAAGCAAAGGAAAGAGTGTTTGAAGGTTTGGAGAAGAAAGAAAGGAAAAGAAGAGAAATGACCTAATCTTGTGCATGTTGTACAAGAAATATCTCTGAGTACTTAAAGAGAAGTATGAATTAAGGGGGAGCGGGTTAGTGTTTTAGTTTTTAGCCCCTAGAGAAGATAAGAAAGTTATGAGTAGAATTATACATAAGTGTATTGGCAAAAGGAGTAATAGTTTTGATTATCATTCATACTTTGCTTGCAAGAGTATCAATAATCATTGTGATTATGCTCAAAAGTTTGAGATGGTCATATAGTGCATAAATAGTACACAATGGAATCATGTGTTCATTGGTTTCTAATAGTGATATCTTGAAGCTAATAGTTGTTTGGACAACAATTGCTCTTTTTTGCCAATATGACAGTATCTATGTTGGCACAAACTTGATACAATTGGAAGTAAGGTGTAGATATTTTTGTATGTAAGCAGTGTTTAAAAGGTATAGGTTGTTTTGAACATTGATGATGGCATTGGTATATTCATATATTGACATTGATGGTGGTGTTTGTCATAATTGACAGTAACTTGTTATGCTCTTGACAGTGTTTTACATACAGATGACAATGATATGTTTTTGATAGTGCTATGATTTCTTCACAGTATCATCACTTTTTTGTATTTGGGTACATTGAAAAGTTTCAAGTGGATCAAGATGCCTATGAAAATGATCAAGTTTGACCTATTTGATGTACTTTCAATGTTATAGTTAACTGTGGCATTCAAGAATATAGTTCTTCTTTGTACAGTCTCTAGTCAGTGTCATTGACTTTACTTTGGTTTGGAACATATTGTTCTTTTAGGAATTGGATACAAATGATTTGATCATTACAATACCCATATTTTTTGACATGGAGATCATTCACAATTATTCTCATTAGTAATGATATTTTATTAGCAAAAATTAGTGCTTTTGTGGAGTGCTCAGTAGTGTATAAGCATGATCTCTCTTTACATCTAGAATATGTTGGTGTTTGAAATATAAGATAGTCATTAATGAGGAAATGATATTGACTTACTTCTACCTTTCTTGAAACAATGAGGTGAATTACCATTCAATGGTAAAATTATAACATTGTTAGTTAGTCCTATCTACACTTGCTTCATTCATAAGACAGTGTCAACTATGAGTAACAGTGTGAATGCAAGGTGACAAATTATAGATGATTTAAAGTGATGAGTTTCTCATATGAGCTATTAGTATCTAGTGTGAAATCAATGCCTTGTGAATCTTGTTACCAGTGATCTCAGTTATTGTTAGTTAATGCTATGATGCTTAATCATTAGATTATATGCATGCTTGCTCAATCACAGTCTAGATTTGATAGTGATATACATGCATAATGTTTTTTCTTGAGAGATTTTTCCACTAATACAATGTATGGTGTAATGGACAATGATTGGATGTCATTAAAGTGATGGATAGTGACTCATAGTACGTGTTGGTTGAGACTATTCCATAGCAATAGTTGGTATTGGGTTGCATGTCAGTGATTAGTGCTTGTAGCTTACATGGTTCAATATAGTCAATATCACAAGACAATTAGTGTTTGTTAGTGCAATGGATTGTTCAGTTTATTCATACCAAATACTTCGCTCATAGTTTTTTCTGCTAGCTAGAGGAAGAGTCTTAAAAATAAAGGTCAAAAGGTTGATCAATATGTGGACCCATAGATTGCTAAAAGTGTTTAAAGAGAGTATTGACGATTATAGGAAAGCCAACGTTGAGACAGTCTGGACATAATGTTTCATCCTTGCTTTACTTGCTTTAATTTGATGAAGGATTTCTTAAGATAGTATTTGGATCATTATTTTTCTTTATGCCTTCATCATGGCCTTGGATGCAGTTCTTTGATGACTAAATGGCATTTTTCTTGGGAACATCAATATTGTTCTTTGCATTGAAAATTTCTTAATTACTTGTCATGATCCACTGTGAATTTGTAGTTAAAATATTTTTGTGTAGTGTTTTTTGGATTCAACATTCTGCAAAAGATAACATTACCTATAGATGTCATGAAGAACACTTTATGAGGAGGCATAATGTTAGATAGTCACAATGCGACAATAGATGCAATGAGTTCTTTGTTGGTGCACAAGAAGTTACAAGGATAATCATGGGTTGTTGGGTACAAGGATCATTTGGAACATCAAGTGTAATGATCAGATAGTATTCTTCTTGGTTTGGCTATATGGTATTTTTTTTGTTACAAAGAAAAGTGATTGAAGTTACAATTTGTAGTTTGCACTTTTACTTTGATGTCTTGTTTGCATTCAAAGATATTGGTTCTTGATATTTCTCATCTAACCACATAATTACATGAGGTTTTTTTGTGCTACAAGTGGTCATACTTATCTCAAGGGGAGAAATATTACAATAATTTTTTTTTCTGTGACAGTGTACATATATACAATATATAGTGTATTTTGGATAGTGGTATGATCTAGATTGGGTATTTGAGATTTACAGGTTGATCTGATAGTTTCTTGTAATAGGATAGATAATATGTTCGAATAGTGGCTTGATGCCTATGATAGTGCTCTCTGTGAAGTGCTTAGAAAAATAGGGGGAATTATTCTTTTTTTTTTCATTCTCTTCTACCATGTGTGTTCTTTGTTCCTGTTGATATGGCTATTGGCTTCTACTTTTGCACAATGATAGTGGAATATAATTTGTGTTATGCTCTTTATTTCATGCTACTCATGTGTTGATTTATAGACAAGTGGTTCATGTCCTTTGTCTTGAATGTCAAAAAGGGGGAGAAGTTTGTGTTTTTGTCACCAAGGACAATGGAGGAGCTCGTTGTTCTTTTTTCCTCCTTGTTTTTGGTTTGTCCTTGCTGAGAAAAGACACATAATGATTTTTTTTTTGTTGCTTAGAACATACAACATGATAGATGATGTTGACTTGCTCTTCAGATGGTGGTATATTTTCATGTACAAGTGGCATATTGATATAGTGACATACATTGCAACATTACTCTCTTGGCATATGGTGGTTTCTCATTTACAAGGTAATTTGTTGATGTTTATTACGGTTTGTCCAAAACTTGTGAATGGTACAAAGGAAAAAGTAAAGGTTGTGAGCTCCATATTGACTTTCATACAAGAGTGTTATGCTAGATTCATTCTTTCACTATGTGGCATTTCACTTGGTGATGGAATTTAAAAAGTCTTCTAAGTGTTCTCACACTTGGGAATATTGGTAATTGTCATATTAATGTGAAAGGTTTTGTTTTGGTTTACATTTATTGCTTTATCATTGTGGGATTTTGGCATTGGTATATAAGGTGCAATACTTTTACTATCTACAAGGTATAAAGATTGGTAAAAGGTTCTCAAGCTATTAGAAGTGACGATTATGGTTGAAAAATCTAAATTCATTTAGATTTTGTGCATAGACAAAGGTTTATATATTCCATAAAGCCAACAAGGTAGTGTATTAGTTTGTTTCACATGGTAGTCAACACTGACTACATTGAGCATTATGAGATTTATATTGTTTGGGAAAGTCATGATTGGCATAGTGATTATTGGGGATATAATGATAATGTTTTATTTGTAACACCGAAACAATAATCGCACCCCAATTTACTTTCATTCTTGAGAAAACTCAAAATCATTATGTCATGGCCAAGCTAGGGTTTTCATAAGGCTAAAAGTTTCTATTGAGAAGGTGGTTTAGTGGTTGCATCTTTAGGACAATGGTTTTGGCATTCTATAGACAGTTAAGGTTTACCATGGCAAGAAAATTGGTAACTTAGTTTCATTTGTTCTATTTTTCACAGTCTTCTTGGAAGTGGTTTTATTTTGAGTTTAGTGGTATTCTATTATTTGTGTCCTATCATTTGATTTAATCATTTCTAGGAGTATAGAATGCACAATAATCTACCCTTGTTCGTTAGGGATTCTTATTCTTTAATTACATGGGTTTGAAGATTATTTTTCATACTTTGTAATGGTCATGTATGTGTTAAAAGATAGTTAGAAGATGGTGTCACATTGGTGACTTGACATGAGGTAGTTTGGTACAATTTGAATATTGTTTTCTTGATGGTTATAAGCTTGAACAGGTGGCAACTTGTGATGAAATCTACATTGGATATCTAAATAATGTCTTTACACTGTTGTGTGTTCAGAGGTTTTACATAAGGGTTATGATATTGAAAGTTTAATCTCTTTTTCAGTAATTGGAGTTTTGCAAACATGATACAAAACAGATTGTATCACTAATATATTTTGTATTTTGGAGATTCAAGTGAATGAATCTTTAAGATATTAAATGTATTAGATTGAAAGTTAAATATGATTTGAAATGAAACAGAGTGATCCTCTATAGTTAATGATTCTATTCAGAAATGTATAGTGAAGTTAAAATAATCAAGTCAGTGAGATAGATTGATCATTGTGAATGAGGAATTATTGTAACTAGTGAGGTTCTTTGGCTAGTGAGGCATTCTATAACCAGTCAGGTTTATTAAGCTAGTGAGGTGATTTTTTGATTGGTTTTTCTACCCTAAGAGGGTTTTCCACTCAGGAAATTCACTATGTTATGGTTCTTTGTTTGGTTTCATTTGTGATCTTACTGTTTCATAGTTATACATTTATGTACTTACATTTATGTGATTAAGAATCAGTAATTTAGATTGGCACACATGCTAGATTTTGAAACACAATTCATATTGTTCTCAAATGGTTTAAAAGGGATTTTTGAAAGTTAGCAAATTAAATTTTAATTTGTCTAGACATTGATTCACCCCCTCATCTAAGTGTCTTCACCATTGCAACACATACTTCATCTCAAAATTACATTAAAAAATGTGTCATTTTGTTCCAAAATTTTCATTCATTTGCATTCACATTTCATTAAAAAATTCTTGAAAAATAGCCACTACAAAATCTAGTAGAAAATATGAATAGTCATCTTAAACATTAATATAAATATTTGTATTTTAAAATTTCAAAGCCTTGTTGAAAGAACTAGTCATCATTGGGAATCCTAGTCCTTGTATAGGTGTCTCATAAAAAAATTGCACATAGTGCTGTTTCTTTCTGCTTAGTTGCATTGTACTTGCATATCCTTGTTTTGGAATTGGTAATTGCATTTTTGTAGGCATTTTGCATCTAGTTCACTAGGTGAAAGAAATTTCATTGTTTATAGATCAAAGTTTTCATTCAAAATCATCATTTTTAGGTTACTGCATCTTACAATTAGTGAAATATTTCAATTTAAATCTGAAATTTACATTTAATCTTGGTCAATCATCTTAAACATTTTTATACTGTTTCATTGTACTTTAATAGGGATACATTAAGAAAATTCAGGAAATTCATTTATTGTTTCAACTATCTACAAGTAGAATTGGGATCCTTAAGTAGTTTAGTTCATAATCAAAATTTGATTTTTCAAAACCATTGATCAGGACCCAATTTCCATTGGGCAACCTTTTCCTTCTTGTCTTGGCTAATTTTTTTTTATCTAATGCCTCTCTTGTGTTTACTACTTGTTCCTACTTGTTGCTTCTTTTTTCTTAGTTTTTGCTATATTTATTTAGTATATTGGTGTTCATCTTGGGTGAACTTATACTATTGTGAAACTTGGATCAGTTTTACAACCTAGTGTCTTATTGCCAATACCAAGTTAGTGAGATGTAGTTTGAGACTCATGGAATCCTATGCTACTAAGTTACATCCATTTTGGATCTTGATTTCTCGAACCCTTTCATGACAATTGTTGCCAATATTCAACACATTTTGGATTCCATACCTAATGCAACAATTCTCATGGCATTACCAGCAAACACTATCACTAATGTTGAAACTATGGTGGCTTATGTCCCTCAAGATAAATTGAAACAATTAGATATATCCATGGAAAAAATTCATGACTTTGTGAGTATGAAATATATCACAAGAATAATAGTTCCTATCATATATAATGTGAGGAAAATTATTGATAATGATCAAGGATTAGAGGTAGTGCATAGTATAGCCCACATTATAGAAAATTATGTACCTAAAATGGATAGTTATGATCAGTATTTGAGGTATACTCAAATCCAAGGAGGAATTCAAGTTTCTCACCCTACAACTATAGTGTCTATTCTCACATAGACAAGCCCAACTATTACAACAATTCAACCAAGCAACATTATAGCTACAAATTTGCATATTTCCACTAGAAATATTTATCATTCTGTGTACTCAAACATTATATCTCTAAATCCATCACCCCTTAGAAAATCATAATATATATCTTAGCTAACACGTACACACTTGGTATATCCACATCATTCCTAAAACACAACAAACAATGATTTTGTCATAAACCAACTCTTGCAAATGTCAACAAAAAATATCAACATTGAACCAAAGTAAAATGGATAGCCATCACAATATGTCAAGAGAAATCCATTCTCATTGGAGATATTGACAACATAAATGCCACAAAACATAGAGATACCCCATTTTGAGAAATACAATGGTAAAGGAGACCCTAAAAATCACATAACAACATAGACTACCATGTGTAGTGACTTTAAGTTGCTAGCCAAACTGTTACCTAAGTCATTAAAATACATGGCCTTGGAATGGTTTTTCTCATTGTGCAATAATTCAATTCACTTGTTCAATGATCTTGTTGATGCCTTCCTCAACCATTTCATAGTGAATATTGGTCCTAGGATCAACATGATTGATTTAATGAGATGGTAATAGTGACAAGTTGAAAAAATTACAAATTTCATAACCCGCTATCAGTTGATACTATCACAAGTTAATTTAACTCTTCCTAATGTAGAAAATCAAATAATGTTCATTGTCAACATACAAGAAGGCATAAGAGAAAAGGTATTATAATAAAATATTATTTATTTCATAATTTTTTGCAAGGAACTTCATGATTACAAGAATTTGATTAATAAGTATGAAGCATCTTCATCTAAACATACTTAGAAGTCTGAATTTATACATCAAACAAGTTATCAAGAATTTAAGAAACCCAACAATAACATTTTAAATATAAATCCATCTCAAATAAATCATGTTGAGCCCCTTGTTTCTGCCATAAACTTTACCCCATACCGATTTCGACCTAGGGATACACAATTTACTCCATTACCCAATTCCCCCCATTCATTCATATTAGAACTTTTGAGTAAAAACCTAATTTGTTTTCCTCTAGTCAAACCTATGAACACAACCAAATCCCCACCTCCAAATTATAACCCAAATGAATTTTGTCAATATCATCAACAAATTATCAAATTATGCATGCATCTTAAACATAAAGTTCAGGACCTCATCGATTCTAATCATATCGACTTAGTAGGTGTTACTAAAAAGGGTAATCGGTTAGTTTCTGCACCCAACCAAAATTTATAAATCTTCACCAACACAATGTCAAATAATTACACCAGCTTTCTGAGAGTTAGTGAAGTAAAGAATGATGTGTTGAATGTTCATAAGATTTAGGTCATAATTGATAATAATAATGATGGTAATAGTGATAATGAGGATGACCTAAATGATATGGTCAATCTTATATCTATGTTCAACCTCTTAAGGGATAAACCACTTTCTTACCTAACATTGCTTTCACACATATTGGTGCTTTTATACATGCACTTGATGGTCCTCTCTATATAGATGGATGAATCAATGATAATCCCATGACTAGGATACTTATTGATCCTGTGTGTGTAGAGAATGTGATCACCGAGGAATTCTTTTTTGTGTATGCAATTTACCTAGATTTTTATGAACAATTGAAAGCATGGATTAAAACCCATTTTCTCTCTTTCCCTACAATAAATTTAGTAACTCTTCCTTTAAACTGGGACCTAAAAAATTAGATATTCCATTCTCCATCATCTCAATGTTGGACCAATTTCATATGAAGCTAGGTTATCCATGGTTGTGCTCCATGAATGTCATCCCGTCGATTATTCACAAGTGACACATAAAGTTTCCCTTTGAGGATGAGATATTTATAGTGCATCATAATGGATTCAATCCTTTGTCCTCCCATGGGTATTTTTCAATGGATTTATTTTAGCCTTCGCCTACAGAACCTATAAAGCCCTACAAAGATTTATTTTTCAAGTCCTATCAAAATTTCAAAGCAAAGAACATAGAAGAGGTATCTCTTAGCAATATTTCTCAAGGTGATAGATCCATGTTTGTTTCTTGTCTCCAATGTACACCTAATAAACCTATGATTGAGAAAAATTCCTTCCAAATAAGCAAGATAAATTCACTGAAATTCCTCCACCCATTTCCTATAAGAGACCAAGAGATAATAAGATGATCCCTTTTGTGCCTCCAATGATAAAACAAGTCTATAAACCTAAAGATACAATAGTTTCACAACCCTCAATGGTTACTTCACTTCCTCCCTCAAGGGAAGAAAATCGACAAATGGTTGATAAGCCCTCTCCTACCCCATAAGAACTTGAAAATAATGCAAAAATAAGCCAAAGTGCTAAAGAGTGTAGGTGTGGATGTCATGTTATTGCTTGCCAATTGGAAGAAAAGAATAAACTAACACCACACACACCTATGGAAATAACTCAAGAAGACATTCAACCTTTACAAAAATATGATATAGAACCAAAATTCAAACAAAAGAATTCAATTACAATAATCATAAAACCTCCTATTGTGATGAATTTGGATGGTGATGATGAGATTTCTAAGGTTGATTAAAAAGTGCATAATGAGCTAAATTTATTATTTTTTCTTCTCTAAATTTAGATGGGGACAATTTTTATGATCCTCGTAATGAGAGTGACCAACCATGTGCTAAAACTGGTGATGCTCCTAATACGACACTTGTTGGAGTCCCCTTGGCTAGTTGTTCACCAAGTCCTTATATGACCAGCAAGATTTGGATGTGGACAACCTACTCTAGGTCAGCTCCCATGTGACATACAACTTTATGTTTTATTTCTATGTTATTTTTTTTTCTTGCATGTGATGTGATATTTCATATTCTTTTTCTTAGCATGTGTATATGTTTGTGATTTTTCTTTTGATAAACCTTGTTGCTCCATTGGCAGAAGGGTATAAAGGAAATGAATCTATAGTGGCATTCCTCTATTTGTATCTAAATTATTCTATATGTCATAAATTTTATCTTTCCTTTGTCTTATGTTTTCTCTTTATGGGACGATGTAAGGCATTGAGACATGTTTAGGTTTCTTCCATGTTGAACCAAAAATTTAATGATCTTATTTCTCTATGTTTTGTTTCTCCTTTATGTTTGTTGTTCCATGAGTATTTGGGGGATGATGTTAGTTTGGAGCTCTATAATATTGTTCTAGAAAATATGTATACTAACCCTAGATCCATGGATCCCTTAGTCTAAATTTTTTATTCATGGAATTGTATTCTAGGGGCAACCCCTTATTATTATGTAGCTCAATTTTGGAAACATACCATTCGCATAGGGATTTCCAAATAAGATCTTTATGATATTTTGTTACATGAAATTTATTATTTTTCTACTTTAAGGTAATTGCTCATAGCATGGTGTTTAGGAATTTCTTTAAAGTGGTGGCATACATTGGCATTATTTTTACTTCACTTTGTTCAAAGAGATTGAATGTAGTGATGCGTTGACATTTACATTGACACTAATTTTGCTTCACTTTTTTAATAGAGGCTGAATTTAATGATGCATTAACACTGAAACTTGGCATAAATTTTACTTCACTTTTTTCACAAGGATTGAACTTAGTGGTGCATTTGCATTTGACATATGAATTTTTGGCTTCATTTTGTTCACAGGGGTTGAGCCTAGTGTAATCATTGGCATAGCATTTTTTACCATTTTGTACCACTTTATCAAGGTTATTGGGGAGTATAACTCTTGGTATGGATATGAGTACACACCTTGTAGACCTAGTGTGTGTTTCTCATCCTTGTCTTGAGGTCTCACCCAGTTGTTAGTCTATCCTTTTCTCTTTTTCATTCACTTCAACATTGTGTGTTTGTGTATATTTCCTTGTTATATATAATACATGTCAAATGTTCCTTTTTTCCTTTGTTGGATTTCCATGATATCTTAGATCCTAGCGACTTGATCACCTCCCTTGATCCTTAGCCATCCTATCTCTCTAACGTTTGTGCAATCAAATCCCTCTTGACATATATTTCTCTACTTTAGTGTGAGTTTGAGTGTAGGTTCATACTCTCACTAAATTGGGGGCTAAATTTACTATTAAAATATGTATACACTTAAACTTTTACATTATGTTTTTGACCTCCCAATTTATTTGACTTAATTAAGCTTCTAATTTATTCAATCCTTAAATTGTATCGGATCAAGTGTGTCTTGGAATTTTGGTGTACGATCCATTTTCCCATGGGAAAATGGGTCCCTCTTCTTAGCTAGGATCAAAATTCAAATATGTTCTTTGTGGAATTTTAATGTCCAAAATTTAAATATGAAGTGTCAACTTTTGGAATCTAGTTTTGGGAAATTCGATAAAAACCTATAAATACCTAAACTTTTTATCATTTGAAATCTAAAAAATATTTAAACAAACACTTTATAGTATTCAAGAGAATAATATTGTTAAGAGAAATCCAATAACTATTATCAGATATTTATAGTGCCAATCCAAGATTCAACATCATTTCTTGTGAAGGCTAACATTATTGTAGGTCTCCAAGCATCAAAGTGTTCAATAATTCAATAAAATATATCAAGAAATATCCAAGACCTTGAAGATATATGCATGAATTCAGTCCTTCAAGGAAGCAATTTAAGGGTGGTGGGTTGTAGCATTTTTTTCATTCATAATTTCCTTCCTTTCCATTAAGGTTTTCATCATTGGCATTGCCATTGTGGAAGTGGAAACACTAACATAGGGTTTGACTAAGGCAAGCCCCTATATGGAATAATTTTTTCCCTCTTTGTGAATGTGTAGGTTGCAGGTTTGAAGTAAATTGAAGATAGCTTGAAGATTAATTTTGCATTGTTGCATTTATTGGCATCAACATTGTCAAGACATGAAAACTCACCTATAGAATTTAATTATGGCATTCCGACAGTGGGGCAAGTAGAAAATAAGCTCAAATCCAACATTAGAGGACCCCAAAAATTGAGCAAGACACCTTAACAAGGACTTAACAACCATTAGGTGACCTCGTCATTGTAGGAATAGCCAGACCATTTTTTTGGGCAGTACACAGTTATCTACAACTTCCAAATATGTAGGAACTTGGGTGTTTATGTTTATCAATTGTTGAGATCTTGCAATTTTCATATTAGGGAATATAGGATCATTAGGCTAATCATTCTAAAATATTTCCATTCCATCACAACCCTCCTTTGGATGTAGATCCAGGTTTGATTGTCTCACCATTAAGGTTGAAAGTCAATCTTTTCACATTGTGATCTACATCCTAATGAAAACTGGAAAAATTCCCATTGAATCTTAGGTTCTTTGCACTTAGGACCTAGGATCCATTTTTCTATGTTACACATACAATATTTCTACCATTAACACTAATATGAGGAAAAAATACAAACACGTGTATCTATTATGTGAGTGTGAATAAGAGCTGCCAATGAGAATTGGTGTATCATAATCAATGATTATTACGATATTTACATGCATCACAAGTTTATTTGAAATTTATTTTTGAAAAGTTACGATGTAATGGAGCCATGTGACATAATAGAAATTTTACACATTGTGCTAGTATCTTTCCAGGAATCAAAAACCAATAGAAATTTCTTCACTTGAAACTAGTGAGGCTACAAATAATAAAAAATAATAGCACTTGAATTATATTTGGTACCAAATTGCATTGTCATTATTTTTAACAGATCATAGCTGACCAAAAATATGATGTAGTACAAGAATGTGCTACAATAGAATTATACCACTTGCAAAGTAACACTCGACTTTATAGATTGGGCACACTTATGAGGAGGCATGCATCAACATAGCACTCGAGCATGGTCATGTGGTGGTTCCTTCACTTAGAAACTACAATTTTATCGGTAAAAAAATTTATTGTCGTGAAAAAATAAATAACTCACCCCATAGGAAAGAATAAATTACATCAATAATTAAGAAATCATTACGAAATTTATGATTTTCCTCTTCATTTGAGAGGGGAAGATCCCTTGTATGATGATATTTTTGAATTTTTAGTGAGTTAAACATAAAGAATGAAAATGAAAACAAGGAAAAATGAAAGATAAATAAAAAAATCTAACTATAAGTACAGACTTTCTAAAAGCGAGCAAAAGAATTGCAAAGAAAAAAGACTTTTATTCAAAAATAAGGAAGAGCAAGTAACAAGAAAATAGATAGATAACTGATTGAACTTAAGAAAATCAGCTTCAAAAAGAATATATGACAATAGAACAACAATTCTCCTTCAAAATTAAAATAATACTGAAACTTAGAAACTCCAAAAAAAAGACTCCATACATGAATTTTCTTTCTTTAAAGGGAAAAGGTCCCCTCTTACAACTAGAGCTTTCTTTTATAACAATCCCTTCCAAGTCTTATATCTGCTTCTTGAATTTTGAATTGTCTTTTAATTTTCTAGAAACTTTTCAAATTCCCATATCCCTTTGCTTGCCAAGACTTCCCTAAATGACGAGAAAGAAATAATCTTTAGCATCTCATTCAAAAGATATAATCGGTGAACCTTCACGATCATTCCTATTAGATTATTCACTTATTTTGAAGCTGACTGTCGGCTTCTCCCATGTTATCTTCCTCACTTTATGGAAGCTAGTCATCCATTACTTTGTTTAGATAGACACCATTAATTTTGAGCTCCACATATACCTTATGTGCATATTCAACATATTTCTTGTGAAGTAATTTGCATTGGTCATCAGGGATAGAATGG
Organism: Sequoia sempervirens; assembly: GCA_007258455.2. Classification (NCBI taxonomy): domain Eukaryota; kingdom Viridiplantae; phylum Streptophyta; class Pinopsida; order Cupressales; family Cupressaceae; genus Sequoia; species Sequoia sempervirens. The sequence continues at coordinate 1,214,495,721 of VDFB02271358.1, forward strand.
CCTTCAATCGAGTCTATAGTCAAAGGCTGCATCGTACTGGAACTTCAGGAATAGGAATCTCTTTTGGCCAAGTAGCAGTTCTCTACTCATAATATCAAAATTACCTAATTCAAAAACTTCCAAAATACGAGCAGTTCCATTGTAGCCTTCCATTCGAAGAGGGACTGATTCTCTCTGAACCTTCATCTCTATTACAACGCATTCACATGTTGAGTTAAGTGCTATAAGCCATTCCATACCAAATGAATCTAAAAGAGTGGTGACACCAAGTAGTAGCATAGGAATAGAATCTTCAGTGGGACACGTCTCTAGAATAGCAAATAAAGGAGGAGCTTACCAGGCAAAGTCTTGTCTGCACTCAGGTCATAAAAAGGAATCCAATGCAACAATGAACCATCTATACCTACTGCATGATTGCAGTAGAGCATTTCAAGGATTATAGGGTCAAGTAAAAGGGAAAGGAGTGCAACTTTTAACAAATTTGTTGCTAATGAGAAGTCGACCATTTCTACCTATGGAAAATGAGGTAGTTCACCTATCCATGAATTGTTCACAATATCTTGGTTTCATCCATATCCATTGCCTACTAATGAAGCATTTTCAATCTTAAGCTCAACGATCATAGTACCTAAGAGTAGCTTGTCATCGTCTATCCATAACTGTGGTGAGCTCCCAATGTTCCAAGCGGGTTGCATCTCATCTGTAAGAGCATAGATTTTCATTTGTCAATCACTCAAGCTGATATCTAAAATACTATCTTTATGAATTGAGATGTAAAATAAACCAAACTACACGATGCCTATACTTTGTAGGATCATCACCACCAATATGTGTAATTTTGTCTAAGAACATAGGAAGAGGACATTGTAATGAAATAGAAGCATCAAATGGAGCATAGGAACGAGCCTTCAGACCCTTGAATGTATGTTTTTCAAGTACAAGTTCACTAGAAAATTTAACTAGTTCAAGAAACATAGCCTCTAGCCATGCAATAGAAAAACTAGCATTGCTTCAAGCTTGAGAACCAATCGTGTTTGAATGGAATATCGACACACAAGAATATTTATAAATATATTAAATTTGTCTCATAAATATTTACCGCCAAAAGAATATTCTATAGTATGAATTGTAACAGTGCTTGTGAGTTTAAGATAAGCTAATAACTCTAGGTGGTATTCCTACTCTAGAATCTCAAAATTTGAAAATAATTGAAACTATCTAAAAATATCATCTAAAGAAAGAAACCGCAAATAAGTATCACTATGGATGAGGATGGCGTGTTATTTGCAAAATTTGAAATTTTTTACTTTATTTGGAGGAGAATATTCCTTTAAACCCAATAATAGTTGTTCTGCATGGACCATCATCAACAAAATACGGAATTTGGTCATTCATGCATAAAAACATTAAGTTTCCATCATCAGCGAGGACTATTGCTTGGCCAACCCTATTTATTGAAGAAGCTCAAAGATGTCTTTGAAGTTCATTAAGCTAAGAAGTTCCATTTGAATCTAACCTCAATTCACTATCCTCATAGACTGGTTCTCCTTGAAATCTGCCAATACCACGTGTTCCCTATTCTGTAACCGATTCTTGAAATAACCTTTTCTCGTTGTTCTAATAGAATTATGTTATCTTTGGTTTTGCCATGCTACCAAGGAAACTATATGAGATGTCACTCTACATTAAAACAAATAATTTTGTAACCACATCTGATAAAGGTCCATTGCTAACTAAAAATTATATTATGAAGGATGTCAAATAGGCAAAAATATACACCAGAGTATCATCAAATAATTATGAATCTACTCTAGAAATGGAATTGTGAGGTAATGATCAAGCAATTGGACGAAGTCCTGGCATTTGTGAATTCATGAAATATACCCTCTCCCTTTTCTATACTACTCAATTTTATTTTTTAGTATTTACCTTGTTTGTTGTAGTAAATCCCTCTGGATAATGGGGAAATAATATATCTTTTTAGTTACAGAATTTTCACCTATTGGATAGTATTGCTCCAATAACTAGATATTGTAGTTGCAGTAATGTCACTCTCTTGTAATGACCAAGTCTTCTGACCAACCTTTTTCATTCTATTGCTTAGATCATAACATTGAATCTCTCTAGGACATAAAAACCTACCTTTCAAGCCATTATTATGAGCACAGTTAGGTGATAAAGTTATATATTATGAACTGGCTTTCCTATACTTCTCAAACCTTTTAGGTGATAAAAGTTATATATTATAAACCCCTTTCCTATACGTATGAATTTTTTTTTGTATTCACCTTGTTTTTTGTAGTCAATCTGTCTTGGATAATGGGGCAATATTTTTTCTTAGTTAAATAATTTTGATAAATTGAATAATTTTCCTCAAGTAACTAGATATTGCAATTACAATTACATCACTCTCTTGTAATGACCTTGTCATCTAACCAACATTTTCCATTCTATTTATTAGACCATAATATTCAATCTTTCTAGCACATAAAACCCCACATTCCAAACCATTATTTTGAGAATGGTTAGGTGATAAAGTTATATATTATGAACCTCTATAATTCACCAGATTACAAGAAACACCATTCTTCACATACACACTCCAATTGAGCATGTCAATGTTATTTTTTGATGTGTCAAAAACAACATTCTCAGTGATGATCATGTAAATAATTAGAGCATGCATGTTTTTCAATTAATACATAGTTCTATGTAATAAAATATTTTAAAGCGTACCAAACATATTTATCATAACATCTCCACATCTCCATATTAGGTATGCTTGTAGTCTTTGTATTCTTGTATAACATCTTGGAGTTGGTTCTCTTCTACCCACACATAATAGGTGGGATGACAATATGTGATGTCTCAAAATTAAGAAAACAACTCACACAATATTTAATTTTTAAATCAATTTGGCTATTTTTTAAAAAATAGCTCTTGACCAAAAATTGCAAAATTGGAACACTCAATTAAAGAAGGTGAAATATTTATCTCTTAGTTTCACATGATAAGTTTTCATAGATTGATAATGGATAAAATTTGTACCACTTGAAAATTCCCCCTTTGCATTCCCTCACCTAAGAAAAATTAAATCCAACAATGCAATTTTTGCTTCATCCATTCACTCTCCACCCACTTGGCGGTTGTCTGTAGTGTTTGTGGGGGAGTTTTTTTTGGGAATGCTAGCATCGCAAGTGGATGTATGCATGGCATGCTATCATCTTGAAAGGATTCCCACCTTTGCAATCTACAAAGGCATTACACCTCTCCATTCACAACAAAGAGTAATGCCCTTGCGCCCTTGACCAAACTCGAACATCTCTTTTGGGTTGTTATTCACTTCAAAACACTTCATTCTTCATTCAATCAATCCTCTACACACTCTTCTTGATCTTCCACTCTCTATTTTCTGCTACATGCCCCTTTCTTCTCGCCATTGTTGAAGCTCTAAAGTGTTATTCTACTGGATTTTACTCTCGTTATTGCGAAGACGACTGCATCCACTAGCTTGCATGATCACATCTCCCTTCACATGCTTGAAGGCACCTTGCTTGGGAGGTTATATCCATTTTACTTAGCAATTTCCATTGGATTTTGTAGCATACCATTGTTACTCTTGCTTGGTAATATTTTCTCTCCATAATTTCTTTATCGTATTTTCTATCTCGTGGCTATTCTAGCTGTCCATGGATGTGGGAATGCTGAAATGGGGGTTTGACTATGACAAGCCTCAAAATAGCCCCAACCTTTTTCCCTATTATGATATCTGTAGGTTTGTGTTCATGTGCACGTTGTGGAAGGCTAGACCATTCATAAGTTGTATTTCCATCACCTTTCACTCTTGTCAAATTCTAACTAGAACTTTAAAGCATATCTCTCATTATTTTGTTATTTTGTCATTTTCCACTTTCTTCATTACATCAAACTATACTAGTTAAGTAGTCAGCTAGTTTCTTCAGGTTTTGCACTACATTTCATACTTTTTATCCGTACACACACCAAAGCACCAATGAGATGCCAATGTGCCACACTGTCATCCCTATTCTGCATTGTTGTCCTCTAGAAAAGAGTTGTCTGAGGTACAATCTAAAATTTGGAAACCTGCTCTTTTAACCCCTTGAAACTCTCAGGTTAGTATAAAGATAGTAGTACTGAGAGTGCTCTTCTTTCTCTACCTTAAATTCCTTACAACTTTCCTAAACCTTCCATCTAGCTTGAGGTAGATTAGGGAAGCTGATCATTCTAGACCCTTTTATGACTCAAGGTCTTGAGCGTTCATTTCCCCTCCTCTACATTTTGGTGAACCCAATATAAAATTTATAATATCCATTTATTTGTGTTGGGTTTCTTTCCCTCATGTCCATGTAAGTTGTGAACTTGTACATTGTGCCACTTTATGAGCTTCAAAACTCATTCTACAAATTATCGATATGTTGTTAGGTGGAGAACACAACAGTGACACTTAGAGATGGGCTTTACAAGGGTCACTTTAGCTCTTGTTTCCCAGGAGATAGTATCAGTGATGAAGAAGAGTTACTTTGATGAAACCACTCATGCCCCTACTCCTCTTATCTCACCAATGATCCCACCTTTGGGTGATGATGATGCTCTCACTATTCCTATAGGGAACCTCATGGCTCTAGATTGGAGGCTATTGGATCTTGCAAATCACTTAGGGAATTATTGATCCTTCTGATGCTTCTCCCAAGGCCTCAACATATGTAAATGTGGTTTCATTTACTCCTAATCCACCCCTTCAACTTGCAACTGGTTCACCAAATGTAACTTTTACATCATAGTACTTTTACCCATGAATAACAAAGCCTCTCCCATATACATTCCTACTCACCTCAATGGAAACATTGTGAAAAGAGTCATAGTCGACTCCACAAGTTGAGTGAATTTTATTGTAAATGAGACTTTGTGTCTAAATTCATTACAAAGGGAAGAGTACAGAAGATAAAAAACCACTATACATACTCATGACGACCTCTCTCTTCCTTTGTATGGCTCTATAACTCTTTCCATCCTAGTGACACCTAGGTATATGGATACTACTTTCGATGTCATCTTAGAATCTGACCTATTTAGAGTGAAGTTAGGGATCCCTTAGCTAGCTTCCATGAATGGAGTCACTTCCATAATTCATAAATGTCTAAAATTCTCTCACAAAGGTGTTGTCCATGTTGTGCACGATACTGGATATCAACCATTAGTATCACATGGGGGTTATTCCTTTGATTATTTTTGGCTCACCCCAGTTGGTCTGCTTCCCCCAAGAATTGACTTACTCTATCAGACATACATTAAGTACAAGACCAAGGCAAGTGACAACCAAAAATGACTCACCCTGTAGCACAACATTAAATTGCCTCTTCCTCACAAAAGGTGAAGGAGAAGCTTTCCTGTGCTTGGGGCCCTTCTTCTTCTTCCTTTATTGTCCTACCAGTTGCTTCCTCATGTCCAACTATGGAACCACTAACTTCCACTCCTATGCACTTTTCGGGGAGTTTAATGCTACCCTTTTGGCGAAAAGCCAAGTGTCAAGAATTTGAAATTCCTATCTTACCCATGATCCCTCACCTTGTTTTGTATGGTAAGGGGAAGGGTTCCAGTGGAGTCTCTTTTGTCTCATCCTTTGCGGAATCCTACAACTCTTACCTCTAAGGTAGTGAATGAGAAGAGGCTTGTCATTGAGGTGCTTGAGCGTGCTTCTCCCATTGTTGTTGCATCATCTAGGTGTCACTCCCTCTGTTAGAAATGGCTAGGATGGATACTCTGATGGTTGAATATGAGTCTTCCATTCCTCTTTAGGCTACACCTTCTAGCTCTTGAATCCATAGAAACCGCTTTATGTGTGATTGCAAGCATTAAAGGAAGGCTTTGGTTATAAACTAGTCTTCCTTGCAGAAGAAGGAAGAAGAACTAGTGCCTCCTACTTTTACATCTTCTACTATGTCCTCCTCTTCTATTCTTTCTACTTTAGTTTCCTCTACCTCAATCTTGCTTTTGGATCCCTTTATAAGCATGAACAATCCTCACTGGAATAGGGTGCAGGTATTCATTGCTCATTCAATTGAGCCTCCCCTTTTGATGTCTCTTTTGGACATCCAACCCTTTTTGAAACCTGTGGACATGTCAGATACCTTGAAAGATGGAGGATGACCCTACTTTCAATGGGGGTGAAAAGAAGGGTTCACATTCTTTGAATGGTGGTTCTAGGTTGGCTTGCATAATCCTAGCAATAGAGGAAGCCCTAGTGTCCTTGGAGTTCTTCAATGATCTTGAATCATTTAGTGAGCCTAGCAGTGGATCTCAGGCATCGCCTCCATCCCCTATTGAGTTGATGCATGGTACTCCTATAAAGTGCATGTTCAACTTTATGGATGATGTACTAACCCTATCAGTGATATTTGTGAGATGATTGGCATTCACCTCACAAGAACTCAATGGAGAAGACCTGAAAGGGCCTTCTCCCTTGGCTCTTGTTGTAGGAGGGTCAGATGGTACGCCCCTTGATATTCCTCCCTTGCAAGCTCATCCACCCTCCCCTTATGATGATCTAGATTGGGAGAACAATGACCTCTTTATTGATCAGGACTAAGGGGGCACCTCTTCTTTATCTGTAGAATATATTTGTGTGTGTGTATGTGTTGTGTTCCCACATGTGTATTTTATATGTTGCTAGATGACTCCTTTAACCCTTGTAGGTGCTTGGATATAGGAGTGTTTTTTTGTTGGAAAAATTCTACATGTCACATCATTCTTCTCTTTGCCATACCTTTGATTTTTGACAATTGGGGAAAATGTGAAGTGTTGGGGGAATTTAGGCCTCCCTTCCATGTTGACCTAATTTTTATTTTTTTATTTTTCATGTTCTTTTTTTCAAACATGGAAATTCCTAGAATTGATGATCGTTTGCTCCTACACAACGTGTTACTTGTTTATGTATATGAGCAGATCTAATCCCAAATTCTTAGATCCGTCTGCCTCTTGATTTATTAATATTTGCTTATCTTTCCTTTATCTTTCTCTCTCCTTTTCTTGCTTTGTGATGTTGTGGTGCTCATGTGTTGTCCCTCATGTGTGTGAAAAAATTACCATAGTTACATCTTGTCATGTTTTGCAGGCCACAACATCACTTTTATTCTTCCTTTTATCTCCTTAGGATGTCACGTGCCTTTGTGTTTGACATGCACCATCCTAAGGGGGGATATCATAATATTTCAATTTTGAAAAGGTGTATTCGTTGGCCAATGAATCCCTTCTTTAAAATCTCTATTTAAAAAAAATTGTATTCTTCAACATGGACTCTTATGTGAATTTTTCTTTCATCTCAAATTCATAAGATAGAATCCATACTTTCCCTTGTGAGGGAACATTCTTTCTTATGAATTCCTTGATGAAATGAATCTTTTAGAAGGAATCCTTGATGCTTCAATCATTGGTAAAAAAATCCTCTCTTTTTCCACTACTTTCAAATAGAGCATCCCTTGAGTGGACCCCTTTTCTTTTGAAAGGTTCCTAAGGGACCCCTTTGAAAGCTCTTCCATCAATTGTTGACTCTCTGCATGATTGTCTACCTATTTTCCTACATGGCTTCTTTTTGTCATCTAACATGTTTTGTTTGTGGATTAACATGTTCCTTTGTAGGTATGCATGTGAAACTACTTTTCAATCAGATTCTATGGAGTGTCTTACATATGGCTTCCTTCAAGACCAAGCAACTTGGGGGCCACCATCTTCGCAAGTCTAAGGACCTATGAAGCACTTACATCTTGCAGGATCTCTTTGTTCAACTCTATAGCTCTGAGGACCTACAGAGTCTTTTTTTTCACCTTTCATAGGTCTATAGATCTATGGCACATTTGTTTAACTTTTGTTGGTTCTAAGGACTTGTGGAGCCAACTTCTCTTCCTATAATTTTGGGTGGATTAGATTGCAGTCTACTTCATTGATGGTTCTGGTATACATTAATAAAATATTTCAATCTACTTTACCTCACATCTAGTGGCACATATGGTTGCTAAAGTGGGAGAAAAATGTAATTAAGAAAATTTGCATCCCCCAAAAATTCCCTATTTACATCCCATCACCTTAGAAAAATTAAATCTGACAATGCATTTACACTTCATCCACTGGATCTCCACCCAGTTGGTAGCTATCTATAGTATTAGTGGGAGAATTTTTATCGAGGACACTAGTGTGGTGTGTGGACATCTATGTGGCTAGCAGTTGTCTTGATAGGATTACCACCTATAGAATATGTAGAGGTATTACACTTCTCCAAGTGTAATGCCCTTGTGCCCTTGGCCAACCTCAAACAACTCTTTTAAGCTACTATTCACTTCAAAACAATCTAGTCTTCATTCAATTGATCCTCTACACACTCTTCTTGATCTTTAACACTCTACTTGCTACTATACACTCCATTTTCCTCACCATTGTTAAAACTCTAAAGTGTTACTCTGTTGGATTTTACTCTCATTATTGTGGCAATGATTACATCCTCAAGCTTGTAAGCTCCAATCTCCCTTCACATGCTTGAGGGCACCTTGCTTGGGAGGTGATATCCATTTTACTTATCATTGTCATTTGATTTCATAGCATAACATTGTTACTCTTTCTTGGTTATACTTTGTTTCTATACTTTCTTTATCGTATTTTCTATCTCATGGCTATTTTGGTCGTTCGTGGAGGTGGGAACACCGAATCAAAGGTTTGAATATGACAAGCCCTAAAACAACCCCAACATTTTCCCCCATTCTGTTGTGTATAGGTTTGCATTCATGTGGAACTTGTGGGAGGCTAGACCATTCGTAAGTTGTATTCCCGTCACCTTTCACTCTTATCAAATTCTAGTTATAACTTTAAAGAACTCTTGTTATTTTGTTATTTTTCCATTTTCCACTTTCGTCATTGCATCAAACTGTACTAGTTAAGTAGTTAGCTCATTTCTCAAGGTTTTGCACTACATTTCGTACTTTCTATGCATATGAATGTTAGTGAACTAGTGAGATTCCAGTGTGTCGCATTGTCGTCCCTATTCCACATTGTTGTCCTTTGGCAGAGAGTTATCTGAGGTATGGTCTAAAATTCAGAAACCTATTCTCTTAACCCCTTGAAACTCTCAGGTTAGTAGAAAGATAGCAGTACTAAGAGTGCTCTTCTTTCTCTACCTTAGACTCCCTACAACTTTCCTAAACCTTCCATCTAGCTTGAGGTAGATCAGGGAAGCTGATCATTCTAGACCCTCCTATGACCCAGGGTTTTGAGCGTTCGGTCCTCCTCCTCTGTAGGATTATTGATTTAAAATTTCTTCAATCTTATTTTCTTTCCAAAATTCACATAATATTACATTATCTTGAATCCTAATGGCTTCTTGTTTTGAAACTTGGAGATCACATACCCTATTTTTCTTCAAGATGTAATGCTATAACAAAAATGGACAATTGATTCTAATTACTTGGCTTATTGTCATGAGGAATATGGTTTAAAAATTTATTGAAATGGTCTATGAAATAGCTCATAATTTCTTCTTCTTTCTTTTGAATTTTTTAAAAGAGACAAAAAAAGTAATAAAAAAGAAATACCTTGATTTGAAAATTGGGAAGAGAAAATAGTAGGAAAGCATAGAGATAATCAATTAGACTGAAGAATAATCAACTTCCAAAAGAATGTACGAGAAGAAAAAAATAATTATCCTTTAAATTAAAATAGTACTAGAGCTCACATACTGCAATAATTCTATAAACAACTTCACCTTTTAAAAAATAAAGGAAAAGATCCCTTCTTACACTCACCTGAAAAAGAAGGAAAAGATCCCTTCTTACGCTTTCTTTTATAAGAATTCCTCTCAGCTCCTATAACTTCTCCTTGAATTTTGAGTTATATTTTCATTTTCTAGAAACTTTTCAAATTCTCATCTCCCTTGGATTGCTAGGACTTCCCTAAATGATGAGAAAGCGAAACCCTTCAGAATCCCATTAAGGACATATAATTGATGAACCTCGAAGATCATTCCTGTTGCATTATATGTTTTTTTGAAGTGGACTATCGGTTCTGCCATGATATCTCCTCACTTTGTGAAAGATGGTCATTTAACACTTTGTTTATTCAGACACCATAATTTTTGAGTTCCACATACACCTTGTGTGCATATTCAACATAATTCTCATGAAGTAATTTACAATGATCATGAAGGATAAAACAAGCTTCAATTTAATCTACAGTCAAAGGCCGCATTGATACTGGAACTTGAGGAATAGTAATCTGTTTTATTCCCAAATAGCGATTCTCTACTCATAATCTGTGAAGTAAGTATTTCAGAACTTCCAAACAGATCATTTCCTTGAAAGTCTTCAATTTGAAGATGGAGCAATTCTCTTTGAACCTCCATCTCTATTATAGTGAATTCACATGCTGAGGTAAGCGCTATAAGTGATGCCTTACCAAATGAATCTAAAAGAGTGATGACACCAAGAAATGACATATTAGGAACAAAATCTTTAATGGGTCAAGCCTCTAGAATAAGAAATATAGGAGATTTATTAAGTGAAGTTTTTTCTGTATTCCAGTCAAAAAATGGAATCTAATACAACAATAAAGAATATATCCCTGTTGCATGATAGTAGTAGAGTCTTGTAGGGATTATAGGGTCAGGCAAAACAGAAAGGGGTGCAATTTTTGACAGACTTATGCGCAATGCAAATTCAACTACTTCCTGCTTAAAAAATGAGGTGGTTCACCTATCCATGCATTGTTCATAATATCCTAGTTTCTCCCATATCCATTGCCTCCCAATGAAGTACTTTTTTTACTTAACCTCAGCGATCATACCAACTGAGAGTAGGTTTTCATCCTCTATCTGTAACTGCTGTGAGATCCCAATGTTCCAAACAGGTGGCATCTCATCTACAAGAGCATTGATTTGTATTTGGCCATCACTCAAGATGATTACTAAAATGCTATCTTTATGAATTGAGCTGTAGAGCAAACCAACTACATGATGCATATGTTGCGTAGGTTCACCATCACCAGTATTTGTATTGATATCTTTGACCATAGGAAGAGGACCTTCTAATAAAATAGAAGCATCAAATAGAAAAATTACATCTAACAACATTATCATTTTGACAATTTTTATCACAAATTTTTTTAGCAAAAACACATTTATCAAATGAAAAATTCAATTCATCTATACTACATGCAACATCATGAACCAATTTTGACTTCAAACATTCATTCACTTTTGTAATTTCTTTCATCTACAAACTATTTGCTTCTTCTAATTTCTTTAATTTCTCTTCTAAATCATCAACCAATTCCACTCTTTGTTCTAGTTCTTCATTCATTTTCTTGATCTCCTCAAACAATTTTAACTTTTCCTCTAACTCTTCATTCCTCTTTTTAACCTCATCAAATAATTTTAACTTTTCCTCTAACTTTTCACTTTTATTTTAACTTCCTCCAATTCCCTTTCAAGATTATAGTTTTCATCTAAAAGTTTACACTTTTCTCTCTGCATCTCTTTATTAATTTCAAAATAGAGTCTATTATTCTTTTTAACAATATCCAATTGTTCTTTAAACCTTGTTAATTCTTCTTCCAAGAAATTGTTTTCAACCACTAAATTTTCATTCTCTTTTTTAACTCTTTTTCCAATTTTTTCCATTGAAACAAATAAATATTCTTACCTTACTTTTGCAATATTTTCCTACCTTCACTCTTCCACAATTTCCTTCAATTCACTGTAACCTTTTGAAACCCTTGTTGCAATCTTTCTTCAAACTTCAAAAATCATCACTTTCAACAAATTTTTGACACATGTTATCTCACAATTCTTTTTTTTAAACATAACTTCTATAATATGAAAATTTCAACAAAAATGTACCAAACCCTAACTAGGGCAACATAGATTTACTATGACAATCATTTCTGTAAAAAAAAGTAACTTTTCATAAATTCTCAAGCCAATGCTCATACCAATCTTTAGCAGCACTGTATTCTTCACTTTGATGGCTTTCTTTAATTTGGTGCCCACAATCTACAAACACAACCTGGCAGATACTTCTTTCAACAACACTTGCTCCAGCAATGGATCTTCACAAATTATTTAACAACAAATTCTCTCACAACCGTTAGCTCTCCAAGGTCTTCAACCATAGGCTCTGATACCACTTTGATAGTGGTGGATCTCACATCCACAAGACATTCAAACTCATATACAAAATATGAAACACTGAAAAAGACACGCAAAAATTTAACTCATAACTGTGCTGCTGCACCTCATTCCATTGCTTCCTCAATTGCTTGTACAGAAATGGTTTACATCTACCTCTTATATAGAAAACATAGAAGTATAGGAATGACTCTAGAAACTACTTAATAGAAACATCTAGAAAATTATTATAGTCGGCCAACCTTACAACACAAATAAAATATTCATCATAAGAAGATTCTAGAATATAGTAGAAATTACCTATTTCCAACACACGAGCCTTCAGGCTTAGTAATTTGACTCTTTCAGCTACTAGTTCATTGAAAAAATCAACTAGTTCAACAAACATATCTTCCATCCAAGAAATAGAAAAACTAGCATTGCTTGAAGCCTTGGAACCAATCGAGTTTGAATGAAATATTGACTCACAAGAATATTTATAAATATATTATATGGCTGCACTAACATAAATACTTCCTAAAGGAACCATTGGAAAAAGAGCATAAAGAAAATAATTATAAAAATTATAAATACTGAGAAATTGTCTCATAAATGTTCACCACAAAAAGAAAATACTATAGGATGTATTGTGACTGTGCTTATGATTTTGTGATAAGTTGATGGCTATAGGTGGTATTGCTACTATGGGGTCTTCAAATCTGAAGATAAGTCAAACAATCTAGAAAAAACCATTTGAAGAAAATATCCCCAAATGTGTATCACTATGAGGCTGCTATGTTACTTGAAAAATCTGCAAAGTTTTACTTTCTTTGGAGGAATATTTTCCTTTACGCCAAATAACAGTTGCTCTACATAGACCATCACCAACGAAAGATGGAGTTTAGTCATTCATCTATAAAACCATTAAGCTTCTATGATCAGCAAGGACTATTGCTTGGCTAGTCCTATTTATTGGCATATATCAGACTTTAAAATTTACGCTCACATCGGATGCCAATGTCTGACTAAAGAAGCTGAAAGAGGTATTCTCTCAAGTTTATGAAGATCAAAAGTTTCATTTGAATCTAACCTTAATTTACTTTCCTAATAGATTATCTCTCCTTTAAATCTACCAATACCACTCATATTCCTTATTCTATAATTGATTCCTTAAATAACCTTTGCTCTTTCTTCTTTTAGAATTATGTTTTCTTCGATGCTACCATGTTGTCTTGGAAACAAAAAAATTGTATCTACATCTAACAAAATTCCATTAACAACTAGTAACTTAATTATGAAGCTCACAAAAAGGGGTCAAATATATCTGCATATCATAAATTAATTTTGATGCCACGCTTTAAATGGAGTTGTGAAGTTATGATCCAGGTATTGGAGGAAGTCCTAACATTGACGAATTTGTTGGAATTAATAATCTTGACTACCAACCAAGTGCATTTAATGCAACGTTAGAAGAGATCCATTTTGGATCGTTCCCTCCTTTTGCCATATAAGACATATTTTGTCCCAATTAATGGTTTTGGCAATTAATTAATTCTGGTCGTTGAATTTGAAAATGAGCGGTAGTTTTTGGAAAAGGTAAGAAAGACAAAAAGGAAGAATATAATTTTTTTTTTAAAGAGTAGTAGAACAAAGAGGGAATGTTCAAGAAAACTGAATAGAGGAAGGAGAAGAAGAATCTATAGCAATAGAAGATATCACATAGAGTGCAGAGCTCCAGTGCCTGAGAAAATTTGTAGCAACAACACAAAGCACACAGAAAGCTCCATTGTGCTGGAGTCTGGGTAATTTGTTGTATGAATGAAATACATAGCCATCGCTCAAATTTTTTTATGTAAACATTTTTTAATTCATTTTTTTGTGTTTGAATGAAATAGAAAATTTGTTTTTCCTCCTTGTTGTCTCCTTTGATCTCTGGGTGTTTTCATCTTTTGCCACTTTAGTTGGGATCTTTTCCCAATAGTTTAGTATGAGAGCCATGTTTATTAGACTCCTAGTGTTTTATGGGTAGTGAAAATAAGCCCTAGAGTTTTTCTGGGTATTTTTAGTTTTCTCCCATTTAGCAAAATGGCTAGAGGAGATAATAGGAGTTGGCAGCAGCCACCTATGTTTGATGGTAAAAATTATTATGTTTGGGAAAAGAAAATGAAAACTATTTTAGTTGCAAATGATTTAAGGGAGTTAGTAGCAAATGGGTTCACAAATGTGACTGTCCCAAATGCATTTACAACATTGAGCAATGCTCAAAAGAATCAGTTGAAGGAGACAAGGGAAAATGATGCTAAATCCCTTAGTTGGATTGAGACAGCCTTCAAAAATGCTATATTCCCTGAGTAGCAGTAGCTAGTTATGCAATAAAAGCTTGGGAAATCCTCCAAACCAGTTACAAAGGGACTACTAAAGTCATATTGGTGAAGCTCTAGATGCTTTGAAGAAATTTTGAGACTCTCGAAATGAAGGATAGCGTGTCTATCTCATAATTTCAGACAAGAGTTTCTAGTTTGATAAATCAGTTGAGGACGAATGCAAAAACCATAGAAGAGCAAAGGATTGTGGAGAAAATCCTTACAATTCTACCTTCAAAGTTTGGTGTAGTAGTGATTGTCATTAAAGGGGAAAAGGACCTCTCAACATTGACCGTTGATGACCTAATGAGCTCCTTGCAAACCCATGAGTAACACCTAGATAGGTCTACAAATTCTTCCCATGCACAAGCTTTCAAAGCTCAGGCCAATGCAAGAGGTAGGGGGAGAGGTAGAAAGAACTCCAGATGAAGCTCAAGAGGAGAAGGTAGATATAGATCTAGAAGTAGAGGTGCTGGAGAAGATAGCTCAAGAGGAGCACACAACCAAAAGGAAGCAAGTAGTTCTTAGCCTTGCTCTAGAAAAGCCAAGAAGAACAACAATTTGAGTCAAAGGTTTTACAAGATTAACGTTGAATGTTATTATTGCCATAAGTTTGGTCATTATACAAGTGAGTGATGGAAAAGGCAGTGTGATCAGTCCATGAAAAGTCCAAATGAGGTTGAGGGTAATCAATCAAAGGCCTTCATCATGTGTGACTTTTTTGAGCAAGGTAGTGATTAGGTATGGTTTTTGGATAGTGGATGTAGTAACCACATGAGTGGTAATGAGAGTTTATTTTCTTTCATTGATAAAAATTTCAAGTATGAGATAAAAATGGGAAACAATGAAATAGTTTCAATTGTGGGAAAGGGGTCTATTATATTTCAAACTAAGCAAGGTGAGAAGACGAAGATTGACAATGTATATTTTTCCCCTGGTATAAAGCATAATCTCATTAGTATTGGACATCTGATTCAAAAAGGCTACAAAAAGTTTATGGAAAAGGGTGAATGCATCATTTATGAGAAGAATGCAAGCAAGAAAACAATTGTAGTAGTGTCAATGACAAATAATAGAATGCTTCCTTTGAAGTTAGAGAGGTGTATCTCAGCTCAATCAACAGTTGCACCTCCTAGGCATGAAAAATGTACAACAACATAGTACCAAACAGCCCTCAAGACAGTCATTAAAGACCCCTCCAAGCTTTGGCATCTCAGGTATGGACACTTAGGATATGCTGGTTTGAATCTTTTATCAAAGAAGGGTATGGTTAAAGGTTTTCCAGCCATTGTAAATTATAGTGGTAGATGTGAAGCCTGTATTTTAGGCAAGCAACATAGGCATCGTTTTCAATTGAGCAATTCTAGAAGGGAAAGAGCACTATTGGAGCTAGTGAAAACTTATTTGTCTGGCCCTATGCAAATAATTTCTATTGTTAAGAGCCAATATTTTATAACCTTCATAGATAACTACAACCGTAAGACATGGGTTTATTTCTCACAACTTAAATCTAAAAGATTTGACAAGTTTAAAGTGTTTAAGACCTAGACTGAAAAGGAAAGTGGACATTTCATCAAGGTTCTAAGGTTAGATAGAGGGAGAGAGTATAGCTCCAATGAGTTTGTGAATTTTTGCAAGTAACGTGACATTAAGAAGGAACTAACAACAACCTATACTCCACACCAAAATGGAGTAGATGAGGGGGAAAAAAAATAGTTTAGAGATGGCAATAAGTATGCTTAAAGCAAAGAGACTTCCAAATGAATATTGGGGTGAAGTTATAGCAATAATAGTATATTTGATAAATAGAAGTCCTACAAAGACAATTTGTGACAAGATTCCACAAGAGGTATCGACAAAATGCAAGTGGACGGTTGAGCACTTGAAAGGTTTCAAGTGTGTGGCATATGCATTTGTGCCAAAAGAGAAGAGACAAAAGTTGGATGACAAGGGTGAGAAGTGAGTCTTCATGGGATATAGTGAATGAGTCCAAAGCCTACAGGTTGTATAATCCAGTCACCAAGAAAATAATTATCAACAAAGATGTCAAGTTCTTAGAGAATGAGTTATAGGATGGAACGGTGGAAATCAACATGACAATACCCTTTGAGGATGAAGAAGCTCCAGAAGTTAGGAGTGTCGAAACTCTACAACAAGGTAATAGTTCAGAAAACAATAGTAGCTCCAGAAATTTTCAGTAGAGTAGTTGCTTCAAAAATTTACAACAAAGTGAAAATTCTGGTGCCCAGTCTTCTTCATCAATCCAACAATCAAGAAGCTCCAGAAATTATGACCCTAGGCTTGCATCACTAATTCTATGAAAGACTGAGAGTCTAAGGGAGATCTACCAAAATGAAAGGTATGATGAGGAGTTTGATGAAAATATGAATTTTGCATTATTTTTTCATTGTGATCCAATTTATTTAGAGGATGTTGTGAAAGAAAAGAAATGGTATGAAGCTATGGATGAGGAAAGAGATGAAATAGAGAGAAATAGAATATGGGAGCTAACTAGTTTTCTTCCAAAAAGAAAGTTATTGGAGTAAAATGGGTCTATAAGGCCAAGATAAATTTTGATGGTAGAATAAAGAGGCATAAGGAAAGATTAGTTGTCAAGGGGTACAAATAATAGTTTGGGAGAGATTATGATGAGACATATGCTCCAGTTGTAAGGATGAAAACCATACAGTCAGTCATAGCAATTGTAGCCCAACAAAAGTCCAAAAGGTGTATCAAATGGACATGAAGTCAACCTTATTGAATGGAGTGTTGAAAGAGGTAGTATATGTGGAGCAACCATGTTGTTAGAAAGTTTTGGGTTAATAAAACAAGGTATACAAGATGAAGAAAGCTCTTTATGGGTTGAAGCAAGCACCACGAGCATGGTACAATATGATTGAATCATATTTGTTGAGAAATGGCTTTAGAAAAATCCATGGTGAGCCCACTCTTTACATCAAAGTTGTTGATGGTAATATTTTAATTGTTGTATTTTATGTTGATGATTTAGTTTTTACTAGGGATGATGATTTCCTCATTGTTGATTTTAAAGAGGCCATGAAAAGAGAATTTTAAATGATGGACTTAAGTCTCTTAAGGTATTTTCTAGGAATAGAAGTAAAACAAATGCATGGTATGTGCAGGATCATCATGGAAAAAACAAGCCCTTAAGTGGCAAAAAAATCAAAAAAATCAGAATTAGGCAACTTGATGTAAAAATTTGAATAAGTTATCTATATTATTTCAAAAATATCTAAGAATAGATTTGTGGAAAATTGAATGTAGTTTCTAAACTACTAGGTTTTTTTAAATCTATTTGGTGAAAATTTGAAATTTCAATGCAGTAGTACTTAAATTTCAGGGAAAAAATAATCTTGAAGTAGGTGTCTGTCTGACCACCCTAACCACAATAAAATGATAATATTTTTTTATAAGATTTTTGATATAAGTAGAGGACTCATGTCCCAATGTGATGCATATTTTTTTGTATTTTTTTCCATGTAAATAATTAATTATGAATTTTTTACTACAACTTTTTAAAAATATAAAAACTCATATGTTTGACCACCTTAACTTTGTCAAAACTTCATGAAATTCAATTATTATTTTTTTAATCCTATAGTATGTTAAGAATAGAATGTGACACATGTTTCAAATTCAAATAATGTGATACCATTTCAAAGCTATAGATGTTTTTCAATCAACCATTTAATCAGGACTTTAGTTGTAATTTAGTTAGAAAATTAATAATAATTATTTATTAAATTCAAACTAAAACATAATTTATATTGGTGGAAATTTGAAAATATCCTTTAAAAATCCTTTTTGTTTCATCAACTTTGGATAAAAAAAAAAGTTGTTAGCCACATACCCTACACATACCCATCATATCGCCAGTTTTTGGCCCATCATGATCTTGCACATACCTTGATGGTATATTTATCTCTCAAGTAAAGTATGAAGTAGATATTTTGAAGAAGTTTAGGATGTAAGATAGCAAGCCTTCCCCTACACTAGCAACCATAGGTTTGAAGTTGAGCAAAGAAGATTGTAGCATCAATGTAAATCCAACTATGTATAAGAGTTTGGTTGGAAGCTTGATGTATTTAACAACAAATAGGATTGATATAATGTATAGTGTAAATTTGATTTCCATATTTATGAAGATTCCAAAAGAGTCACATTGGAAATTGGGTAAAAGAATCATGAGGTATGTGAATGGAACCAAAGGATATGGTATTTTGTATAGTACAATAAATGATTTTGGGTTGGTTGGTTACATGGATAGTGATTGTGCAAGGAGTGTAGATGATATAAAGAGAACCTCTAGATATGTGTTTCACTTGGGGTTGGGAGTCATTTAATGGGATTCAAAGAAACAACCCATAGTTTCTCTATCTACAGCTAAGACTGAATATATAACAACAAATGCAACAACATGCCAAGCTATTTGGTTGAGGAGGATCTTAGCAGATTTGAAGGAAGAAAAAAAGGATGGAACAACTATAGTTTGTGACAATGTTTCATAAATTGCTTTGAAAAAGAATCTCATTTTTCATGGAGAAAACAAGCACATTGAAATCAGGTACCATTTCATAAGAGAATTATTTGAGAATGGAAAAATTAAAATGAAAATTTGTAGGTCTGAGCAGTAGCTTGTAGACATTTTTACCAAACCATTGAGTAGAGATTGCTTTGAACCCATAAGGGATAGGATTGGGATGAAAGAATGCTCTGGAACTTCAGTTCTGGAAACTCATAAAGTGATGTAAATCTAAATAAGTCCAGGAAAGAGAACTTTAGAACACATAATAGGTGCAAACAAGATAGCTCCATAAATTTTTCTCTAGAATGACATGGCTCTAGATATTTTGCTCTAGAATGACATGGCTCTAGAAATTTAGTATTGAAAATTTAGAATGATGATGAAAACATAATGGCTCAAGATTAAGGGGGGGTGTTGGAATTAATAATCTTGAGAACTGCCAACAAAATGCATTTAAAACAACATTAGAAGAGATCCATTTTGGATCGTTCCCCCCATTTTCCATGTCAAACATATGATATCCTAGTTAATGTTTCTAGAAACTAATTAATTTTGGTGGTTGAATTTTAAAATGAGCGTCAGTTTTTGGAAAAGGTAAGAAAGACAAAAAGGAAGAATAGAATTTTTTTTTTTTAGTAGTAGATAAGGAGGGAATGTTTAGGAGAACATAACATAGGAAGGAGAAGAAGAATCTGTAGTAGAGGAAGATATTGCATAGAGTGCAGATCTCTAGTGCTCTGAAATATTTGCAATAACAACACAAAGAAACACACAAAAAGCTCCATTGCACTGGAATCTAAGCAGTTTGTTGTATGAAAGAAATATAGAGCCATAGATTTGAATTTTGTATGTAAACATTTTTTAATGTAATTTTTTGTGTATTTAAATGAAACAGAAAATTTATTCTACCTCCTTGTGGTCTACTTTGATCTCTTTCTATTTTCATATTTTCCCACTTTAGTTGGGATATTTTCCCAATATAACTCATGAAATATGCGCTATATATCATCTGACATAAATTAAGATCATATACCCTCTCCCTTTCCTATACTTCTCAAGTTTTTTAGTAGTCAGCTTGTTAAAATATTATGATGGATTGAATAATGTTCCCTCGGTACCTAGATATTGTAGTTGTTGATACATTACTCTCTTGTAATGACTAGGTCCTCTAACCAACCTATTTCAAACTATTGCATACATCATTGCATTCAATATTTCTATGGCATAAAACCATACCTTCCAAGAAATTACATTGAAAAATGTTAGGTGATAAATTTTTATGTTATGAGCCCCTATTACTCACCAAATAATCAGAAACATTCTTCTTCACATACACACTTCAATTTAGCCTCTCAATGTTATTTATTGATGTTCCAAAGACAACATTCCCAATACTGATCATGTAAGTAATTAGGACATCCATATTTTTAATGACACGTGTCTACAAAATATATGTCATAACATCTCCATATTGTGATCCTAGTAGTTTCTTCACTCTTGTGTAACATCTAGGAGTTGGTTCTCTTCTAGCAAGACTAAATAGGTGGGATGAAAATATATGGTTGTTCAAATATATATATATATATATATATATATATATGTTTTAATCAGGTTTAAAACTATGGGAAACATATGCAAAGGGACAATGCAATGCAATAGAAACATGACATGTAGTGCCAAGTGTATGTGAAAGCGTGGTATTGTAATGGTTTGGAGTTTTTTAAACTATGATGGTCCAAACGGATGTGATGCAATAGAATTTCAACATTTGATAGACAACTAGCACCATGATAGGGACCATTTCATTGGGATTGTAAAATGACATAAGTGACTTAAAGGTACACACATTAACTCATCATAAGCGGTGACTAGGTAAAGCGCCTAGTTAATAAATGAACAAAAAGACTTACCATGATAAATTGAAGAATTGAAAATGGGAAAAGAAAGTCATTTTCCGAATAGAAGATAAAGTGATAAGAAGAAACAAGAATGCTATGGTTTAAGGTTTTAAGCTTAAAAAATAGAAAAAAATGGAAGAAATCCTATAAATTTTTAGTATTCCTAACAAATTTCATCATCCCTAAGCAAATGTATATTCATGCTTTTATCACACCTATATCATGCTGACATGATCTTGTCTCGTTTATGTCATGTCATCCATTTGATCATCAAAATAGTTCATCTAAAGAAGAAGCTATAAGTATATTTTATTATAATTCTAGTTCACTTGAAATTTCTACAAGTACCCATTATTTTCTAGAGATTTAATCTTCAACTAAATATGGAGTTAATTTTTTTAGTAAAGGAGTCTTGTTCAATTGACAATTTCTATATACACAATATTAATAAAAAAAGTATTTAATGGAAAATTAATCTTCATCTAAACCCGACACTTAATTTTACAAAGTTATAATTGTAATTAGACACTTAAACCGAAGAACATTTATTACCCAACTAATTCCTAATTGAATTAAATTTAGATTCTTCTCTCTGTTGTTTCCATTAGTTATATGAGACTTTCAATCTTATTAGTCCCTGCCTTATAGACAGAGACTAATGTAATCGGTGGGAAGTTTTTCAAATTAATGCTCTCTTAGGAATAGGGTAAAAATGTTTAACCTATGGTGCTATTGAATTTTTCTATTAATGTGTTGTTTCTTTTTATTTTTCTTTTTTTGATTGGCCAATGGTAATTTCGCTGGGATTTTTTAAGTTTTTTTTACTACAAATTTAAGAAAAAAATCTTTCTGCCAATAAAAACTAAGTAGATAGAAAAATCAAAAGGAACTATAAAGTTTGAGATGGGTGAAAGAAGGGATGAATAGGGTATGCATGTGGTAGTGTGTAATCGGCTATTGAGTAGCATGGTTGACACGTTGAAGTAGAGCTCTGCAATAAGTTGTTTAGTAGCATGTTTCACACATTATGATGTTGGCTTGTGAAGTGTCTAGGCAAGGGAAAGATGAGTAGGGTATTCTTAGTTGTTCATCAACAAGGAGTTTGCAATGAGGTATTTGAAAATGAGGTAAGACTTGAATATGTACCTACAAAAGAGCAAATTGCAGATATTTTCACAAAACTGTTGAGAAAAGATACTTTTGAGTATATCCAACAAAATTTAGGGTTTTTTCCCTCTCCTAGTCTACAATAATTTGCACTAGGGTGTGCATTGGTCTAGGGTATTATATGCTCACTCTTATCTAGATCAATGCTTGGTGGCTTCCTCATAGGGGGAGTGAAGTAAGTTTTTTAGGGTGATTATTTTTCCTTTTCTTCTTGATGTCAAAGGGGGTGAAGAAAAGAAGGTCCTTGATGTTGTTGATGCTGACATTGAGTTGTTTGGTTTGTTGTTGATGGATGTTTCCATCAATGACAAAGGGGGAGATTCTTGGAATGTGATGTTGTTGATTGTTGTCACTAATGGTTTTCATTGATTTCAACATAGCTTGGTTGATTGATTAAGGTTCGGTTTTCATGCTTTGGTACTCCGAATTGGCATGCTCCGAATGTTGTGCTATGGTGATCTATCTTTGGTCATGCAGCTTGTCCTGGTCCCATTCATTTTGTGACATAATGAGATACATTCTTATGGGTCTAGACCAATCTAGAAATTTGTTAATGTGCTATGAAATATTGTTTGTATTGTAACGTGTATATTCTATTCTTCAGTTCTAGATATCATGGTTAATATGTAGCATGTTGATTTGAGTGAGGAGGTTATGATTGGTCCATGTTTCATTCCTTTCCACTACAAGAATGTTTTGTGGTGACCTAATTCAAATTATGCTTATCCAACTTGGAAGATTATGAAGACATTGTGTTTGGCCGACTTAGGAGATTATGAAAGCATGGAATGGTATAAGTAAAAGTTGATTCTATTCGATGAAAGCAAATGTGGTGAATTCAAATATGAAAATCTAGACATTGTGAAGTATGCGAAAGCATATGACCAAAGGAAACAAATAGTGAGATTCTATTTGGTGTCATCGTTGGTGACATTTATTTTAGTGGTGGACTCTGTTTGATCATTCTTCTAGCAGTGAGTCATTTTTTGTTGGAAGTGAGCCTTTCACTTTTGGTGGTGAGCCTTTTATCTTTGGTTGTAATAGCCAGGAAGTAAGCCCACTAGTAGTGAGCCTTACCTGTAGTGAGCAATTTGGTAGTGAGCCCTTGTAAAAATCATCTTAACCGGTGCCACCTTAACTGATGTTTTATAATTGAGAATTAAGATTCTCTATGGTTTTTCCCTACTTGGGTTTCCACGTAAATTTTGGCATTCATTGTGCATGATATATTGTTGTATTATTTCATGTTCATATCTATTAGATTACTATCTAATTGAATTAATTTTTCTCCAGAATAATTAAAGTCAAGAAAATTGTTTTATAATAACTTATTCACCCCCCTCTTACTTATCCAGACTATTCAACACCACTTGACGCCTATTTTTTGTGTTGGTGTGGGAATATTTATCAACAATGTGAGCATGAAATGAGACATCTAGAAGATGTGCCACCATACCTAACATATTCCTACCTCTGGTGTCCACAAAGATGTTACATTCTCCATTGGGCATGAAGCGTAATGCCTCTGTGTCGACCAATTGGCTTGAAAATGGCTCTTTTCCTCCCATTTTGATGTTGAAATTCCTATCTTGCTCATTCATTCTATCATCTAAGATCTCTTTATTAGTTCTTGATCTCTTTTAGGATTTTTATACAATTCCATTGAGCATTATAGTAGCTTGTTACTCAATCAACTTCATTTCCTATGTGTGGTGCTACCATAGAAGTTGTGAGTTTAGAGTCTTATGAGACCTCCCTTTGTCAACGTTGCAACCATGTCGACTTTTCCAAGCTCATTGGCCTTGAGTGCCTTTAGGTGGAGGTAGTATTGCATAATTATCATTCTTGTTGTGGTTTGATAGTGTAGCATTACATCTTTTTTAGTGTTCAATATTCTTATTTCCTTAATCACATTTTCTACTTCATGGATTTATTGGCTATCCATGGACATGGAAACAACAAAGCGAGGGTTTCACTAAGTCAAACTCCTATACATCCTAACATTTTTCCCTTTCATGGTTGTGTGTAGGTAAACATGAATGTGGAGATCGTTGGCGAACTAGAGCCTTAGTGAGTTGGTCTTCATCATGCTTAGTTTCATCTACCTTCTTTATCACTCATATAGTTATTTCTCGTACTTTATCATTCTATTCATTTTGTTAAATTTAGTTTTCTTTACCGTTAGTAGGTTTCTTTTGTATTTTAAATTGAACTTTTCACTTTTTGGTCTTACGAATGCCAATGCACCAGTGAGCAACTAGCATGTCACACTATCATCCTTGACCCACGTCACCCTCCTTGAATAGGTATCTGTCTAAGGTGCAGTTCAAATTATAGAAATTGGCTCATCTAGCCCTATTCATGTTTTTAGATATGTAGAGTTACAAAACCAATTGAGAGTGCTCTTCATTGTCAATCCTTTTCTTAAACACCCACTAGCTTGAGGTAAGTTAGGGAAACCCTTCGCTCTCAACTCTCCGTGACTTGGAGCCTTGGTGTGGTTGGTCCCCCTACCATACATTTTGGTGAACTTGACATGAACCATTTTGGTTCTATTTAGCAGTCTCAAAATTTCCTTTCCTCATTTCCTAGGAGTGTTATGGCTATGAGTATTGTGAGGCACCTAGCCTTGCAACCCAACCTATGATCCCTAGTGGCATAGTTGGAAGGTTTTGTAAGTGTTGCAGAACAAAGCCTTCATTCCAACACTGTCTAATTGCAAAACCTTTGGGAGCTATGTGAAAGTCTCATCTAGTGTATATGGTGGTTTCCTTTTTACACTTGCCCATTCCATTTGTGTAGCCTATGAGTAGTTATCATGGTATAACTTTCATCTCATAGGACTTGTTAATGGGTTATAATAGCGAACCTTCTCCCTTATACATCCCCACACAAATCAATAAGAGCACTGTAATGGGTGTTATTGTTGACCCCATGTGTTAGATGAACGTTGTAATTGAGGAGATTATGTTCATCAATTTCGTACATAAATACGGGTATGAGGCAACTGAGAGTACTATTCGTACACATAAAAAAAATTGTACCTCCCCTTGGTTACATTGCCTTATCCATTTTAGTTGGACCTAAGTGAGTAAACCTACTCTTTGACATAATCCTTGGGTTTGAACTCTTCAGAGTGAAATTGGGTATCCATTGGTTAGTCGCTATGAATGCAGTTCCCTCGATAGTGTTGAGGTGTTTGAAATTCATCCATGATGGTTTAGTGCATGTAATCCATGACACTGGCTATAAACCATCGGTTGCATGTGGTAGTTATTTGCTAGATCGCTTTTAGCCTACACCTGTTGGTCCACTTCCTCTTAAGATGGACCTCTTGTACTAGACCTATGTAAAGTACAAGAGTGGGTGCTTAGCACCTAAACTGGGATACCCTCCATCTCCCTATGCCATCTCACATAGGGTTGTCTAAAGGCTAATAGTGATGCCAATTTGGCTCATAAAAGAGAAAAGGAGAAGCATGCTTGACAATATTCTTCTCCTATGGTTTTTGTCTCACCTACTACTTCCTCTTGCCCTACTATAGTGTCATCAAATCTTGCTCCTAGGTGCTTTCTAGAGAATCCTATGGTGCCCACTTTGCAAAATCCCAAGCGTCTAATGTTTGAACTTCTTGTTCTACCCATGGTGCCTAGGCCTATTTGATACAATAAGGTTAAGGCTCCTCATGAATATTCTTCTATTTCTTGGCCTACGTTACCTCCCACCACTCCTACTCCCAAGGTAGTGAATGGGAAGAGGCCAGCCATTGAGGTGTTCAAGCCAAATCCCCCTGTTGTTGCTCCAACATCTTCTCAGTCTCTCCCTCCATTGGAAATAGCCATGATGGAAATTATTATGATCGAATAGGAGCCTTCTATTCCATCTTAGCTCCCAACCTCTAGCTCTCAAAATCACAAAAATTTCCTTGCATGTGAGTGCAATCATCTCCAAAAGGCTTTGGCAGTTGAGTAGGTCACCTTGCAGAGGAAGGAAGGGGATTCAATTGCCCCTATTTTAGGGCCTGTTGTGATGTCCTCTACTTAAGTTCAGTTAGCCTTAGTGCTACTTCTAGCTTCTGTTGTGAGTGTAAACACCCTTGAACCTAAGAAGTTGTAGATTTTTATTCCTTCGTGAGCCTCCTCTCTCGATGTCCCTTCCAGACATCCCACCATTCTTAAATCCTATGGACATGCCAAACACTTTGGTGGTGTCCACCATAGTTTTCTCCTCCTACTTCATGCCTTCTACCTCGTTCGTTGGGAACTTGCATCCTTCGATGAACTAGAAGATGGAGGGTCACCACGCTAGCAATGGAGGGTGAATGAGGAGTCCACCTTCTTCAAAGGGTGTTCGTGTGTTAGCATGTGTTGCCCTAGTGACATAAGAAGTTTTGGCATACTCAAAGTTGGTCACTGCTCCTGAGTCACTTGTTGAGCCTAGTAATGAATTTTAGGCACTGCCTCCCTTGTCCATTGAGGTAATGCATGGCACTCCTATGAAGTGCATGCTTAACTCTATAGATGAGGTCCTAGTCTTGTTGGTGATCTTTTCAAAATCGTTGACCTTTGCTCCATAAGAATCGAGTAGAGAAAACATCACAGGTCCATCTTCCTTGGCTCTTGTTATGGGAGGGTCAGAGGGTTCCCCCCTTGATATTTCACCCTTTTAGGATTGTCCACCTTCACCATATAATGATCTAGATTGGGAGGATGATGACCTCTTGGTTGATGAGTGTTAGGGGGCACCTCTTCTTTATCTATAGTGTAGATTGTGTGTGTGTGTTTGTGTTCCCTTGTGCTTGTGTTATGTGTTCCTAGATGACCATTGTCACCCTTGTAGATACTTGGATAAATGAGTGATTATGTGTTGTGAAACTTCCTCTATTTTTGGCATGATTCTTCCTCTGTTATATGTATTAATTTTTGAAAAATTTGGGACAATGCAAAATATTGGGGGAATTTAAGCTTCACTTCCATGTTGACCCAATTTTTATTTGTCTTCTTATGCATTCTTTATCTGGTCTGATACAGTAGGGGGTTGATGGTAGTTCATTAAAATTACTAATATTATAGTTATATATATTTATGAGCAGCTCTAACCCCAAAATATCAGATCGCCCCTATGTCTTTTGTTCGTGATGTTGCTATTTTTGTTTTTGTAGTTGCTCTATTATCTATTGTGCTTGTTTTGTGATGTTGTGGTACCTATGTGTTGTCCATCATGTGCGTGACAACATTACCATGATGAAATTTTGCTATTTTCCCTAGGCCACAACATCACTTTTTCATTATTACTTTTCTCTCCTTAGGATGTCATGTGCCTCTGCATTCAAAATGCACCATCGTAAGGGGAAACTATCATGTCACTTCGATTTTTAGAAAATTAATTCAATGGTCGATGAATCTTTTCTCGAAAATATATAGATTTTTTTTCAAAAATTCATTCTCAACAAGAACCCATAGGGAAATGTGTTTCCTTCGTCATGGGTTCACAAATAAAGAACTTGAAAAAATTTCCTCTCAAGAGGGAGTAGCTTTTCCTATCGGAGAATCCTCAACCTTCCCCTTGTGAGGGGGCATTTTCTTCCTTCCAAATTCCTTTATGAAGTGAACATATTTTGAAAGGATTCCTTGATGTTCAATTAATCTTTGAAAAAGAATCTCACTTTAAATAGAACATCCCTTGAGTGGACCCCTTTCTTTTGAAGGGTTCATAAGGGAGCCCTTTGAAAGCTCTTCCTTCAATTTTTCAACTATCTGCATGATTGTCTACTTGTTTTCCTACATGGCTACTCTTTGTTTTCTAACATATTTTATCTGTAGATTAACATGTTGCTTTGCAGGTGTGCCTCTGAAGCTGATTTTTAGTCTGACTCTATGGAGTCCCCTTACACTAGGCTTCCTTTAGGAGAGGGCACCTAAGGGGAACCTTCTTTTTAGGTCTGAGGGCCTATGATGTGCTTGCATCATGTACAATTTTTCCATTGTTGGTCTACTAGCCTTCGGTGTACTCTGTTCAACTTCGTAGTTCTGAGGAGCTATAAAGTCCTTTGTTCGAACCTCCTTAGGAGAGAGTACCTATGGATTCCTTTTCCTTCCCTATGCTTCTGAGCTCACTAGATTTTGGTTTGCTTCATCAATAGTTTAGGTATACATTTCTAACTCTTCATCTACTTTACCAATCACTCATTGATGCTCGTGCTCACTAAAGTGGGGGAAAGAAGTATAGGAGAAAATTTGTACCCCTTGTGTAAATTCCCCTTTTGCATGTCTCCACCTTAGAAAATTAAACCAGAATGTGAAATTCCATATCACCCATCAAAAACACATCCACTTGGCACCTATTTTTTGTGCCAGTGGGGGAATATTTATCAAGAATATGAGCACAATGAGTGAATGTCTACATGGTGCACTGCCATCCATGATAGATTCCTTCCTTTGGTGTCTACAAAGACATTATGTTCTCCATTGGGCATGAAGCGTAATGCATTTGTGTCAACTATCCAACCCAAAAATGACTCTTTCCCTTGCATTTGGTCTTGAAATGTCTATCTTGCTTATTCATTCTATCCTCTAGGATCTATTTAGCAATTATTGATCTCTTATAGCATTTTCATACAATTCCATTGAGCATTACAATAGCTTGTTATTCCATCAACTTTATTTTGTACAGAAACTTGTGGAAATTTCCATATTTTCACCCATCAAAAACACATCCACTTGGCACCCATTTTTTGTGTTCAGTGGGGGAATATCAAGAATATGAGCACAATGAGCGAATGTCTACATGGTGCACTGCCATCCATGATAGATTCCTTCCTTTGGTGTCTGCAAAGACATTATGTTCTCCATTGGGCATGAAGCGTAATGCATTTGTGTCAACTATCCAACCCAAAAATGACTCTTTCCCTTGCATTTGGTCTTGAAATGTCTATCTTGCTTATTCATTCTATCCTCTAGGATCTATTTAGCAATTATTGATCTCTTATAGCATTTTCATACAATTCCATTGAGCATTACAATAGCTTGTTATTCCATCAACTTTATTTTGTACGTGTGGTGCTACCATAGAAACTTGGAGTTTGGAGTCTTGTGAGACCTCCCTTCATCACCACTGTGGTCTTGTCAACTTTTCCAAGATTATTTTCTTGCATTCTCCCTTTATTAGCCATGAGTTCCTTTGGTTGGAGGTCATATTGCTTCATTGTCCTTCTTGTTGTGGTTTGATAGAGTAGCATTGTATCTTTTGTAGTGTTCGATATTCTGATTTCCTTTATCACATTTTCAACTTTGTGGCTTTCTTGGCTATCCGTGGAGGTGGAAACACCAAAGTGGGGGTTTGACTGAGGAAAACCCCTATACAACCCAAAATTTTCCCCTCTCTTGGATGTGTATAGGCGAATATGCATGTGGAGCTCACTGGTGAACTAGAGCCTTAGTGAGTTGAATTTCATCAACCTTAATTTCATCTACCTTATTTATCATTTGTATAGTTATTTCTCGTACTTTATCATTATATTCATTTTGTTAAATTTAGTTAGCTAGATTGTTAGTAGGTTTCCTGGTGTTTTACATAACACTTTTCACTTTGTAGCCATATGGACACCAGTGCACCACACTATCATCCTTTACCCATGCTACCATCTTTGGGGAAAAAGCTATTTGAGGTGCATTTCAAATTCTAGAAACCACCTCATCTAGCCCCATTCAATTTTTTGAATCTATAGAGTGATAGAAGCACTTGAGAGTGCTCTTCATTCTCTATCCTTTTGTTAAACACCAATTAGTTTGAGGTAAGTTATCATAGCCCTTCACTCTTGACCCTCTATGACCTAGAGCCTTGGTGTGGCTGGTCACCCTATCTTACAAGTTTGATGCTTATAGGTCAAATGGACTGAAAAATCAAGAGACTTGGGAAGAGGCCTATAATGTAGATCTTATAAGATTGAAGGATTTATCTATACATACATTAGGAGTTGTAGCCTAGTTAGTTTGATTGAATTCATCTCCTTGCCTAGGCCTTTTCATGCGAAACCACTCTTTTGTTCAAAAATAAAAAATGTAGTTAATGTATAAATTTTTAGTTGTACATTGAAATGCATGGTAAAAGTACATTAGGTTTGAGATGTAGATAGTTGTAACTAATTCCTACAATGCATTTTCTAAGTTCTAAAAATTTCCAAATTTCTATGTCTTTATATTTTAATCTATAAGCAATGGGAAATTCCAGTCGACTTTGGCTTGGATATGTAAAGTCTTTAGCCATTTGAGATTCTTCATGTAAAACACTTGTTGTAGAAATGCATCATGAATTATCATAACAGTGTGCTCTGGCATCAAATTTTGATTATGTTAATTAACTTATTACAAATAAATAGACTTCTCATTCTAGTCATGAAATAGGTCCCATTAAGCATATATAAGAGCTTATAAAATTTCAAAATGAACCATTCTTAGTAGAAAACATGGTATGCATCATTAGGGCTGCCGATCATCCCAATCATTTATTTTTTAAGTTTAAAATTGTTGATATTTGTGTAGTCATTTTATTTTAGAAAGTTGAACATTTGAATTAGTGACATTGTTTGTAATTTAAATCTGTTGAACCTTTACTTTCTACACATTTAGTATGGATAGGGATTCTTTTAGACTATATCTAGGATTTCTAAAATTGAATCTTGCTTAAATTGTCTATGACAATTGATCCTTTTGCATGCTTTTACATGTCTTAATTTACAAGATGTCTAAAATTTATGTATGGTAGTACATTTGAATTTGTTATCCTTAAATAATAGTATAAGGAAAAAATCCCCAAAAGCATACATAAATTATGTCTTGAGGCATTTTGTTGAACTCACCACTTGGATTCTTCAAAATAATAAGTTGCTGAAATTCTTTTGTATATGAATCAACAAACTACTCATTACTCTATCTGTGTTTCTATCATTTCTAATTTTCTTTATATAATTTGATGGATAATATTCTCCATTGAACATTTGCAACATAACTTAACAAACACAACAAATCCCAAAACATCCAGTATTGCTTAAGGCAAGGATTCTAGCTGGAACACGACTCATGTTTGCATATGAAACAAATTTTGAAGAGAAAAAATTCTTATTATTCTTATTAGAGATGTTTGAGCCAACAAAGATGCTATTTGTTGGTTCCAAAATCAATAGATGGAATGAGTCCTAAAGAGTAGCCACTCTCTAATATTCACACTCAATAGGTTGATATGGACAACAAACGAGAGAGTGAATAAAATACCACTTTCTCCCCTACACTTAAGACTATGTTAAACTTGAGAGGGTGATCCCAATTTGTATATTTATAAATACTTGTGTGCCAAAGTATCAAATACACTGTAAAAAATGTTTCTCCTTTAGATGCTTAATAGACACAATATTATAAAGGCCTCTACAGTAATGTCTCATTTAAACATGAGAGATGTGATCCATTGAAATGAGCTCAATACATAAACAAACTAGGACTGATAAGTAATTTGATTTAAATTTAGGATCATTGTTTCTAAAAATGTCTCAGACTTTGTGATAGGTCAGTCCCTAATCATGGGCCATGGAGTCCAATATAAAATTGTAATAGAAATCCTAGATTAGCAAATTAAGTTTACCTAATGGATTTAAAAGATGCAAATGCCTTACATTAACAAACCCACTCTTATTTCCATAAAGTTCTACTCACCAATCCCACTTGTGCACTCAAGATTACAATGATTTGATCAAAGTTATTTAACTCTTTACTTGAAAGATAACCATGGCCAAGTAGCACAATCACAGTAAAGTTGTGATGACAAACTCAAACAATCCTTGATATATTAAATTCATATAATCAAAAGCATAAAAATCTAGATAGAACTTTATAATAGTAATATAATAATATAGAAATTGGCTAACATTTACTCATAAAACCCGGCAATTACAATTTACATACTCCATTTACAACTCAAACTTAACACCAGACTCTACCATATTCACCTAATTTAGAATTTTAGAACCTATACAAAAGAGAAGTAGAAAGAATATAAAGAAGAAGAAGAAACCCTAAAATCCATTCGTGAAAGACACCTGGCATCTTTAGCTCCCTTCATCTATGACTGCCTCTACTTGCTGAAGAATCTTTAAACTACTCTTTGTTTTCTTGCTCCTCACTCCACTACCCTACAACAGAAAAATATTCCCCATGCGAAGACTTCATCCTTCATCATTATTCCCTTCTTTATAGCTAAAAGAATATTCTATTTTACTATTAATAACCCTTCTCTGTAAAAATATCTATCTCACCTGTTCATCTTTCACTTTCACTTCCCAGCAATACAAAGCCCTTTTCATTGTTGTGAAAACACTTCACATTTTACTGGGCAAATAAAAACTCACTTACTCGGGAACCTTTATTTTAATTTTCAGCATTTTAAAAATTAAAATGGCTATAAAATCCATTCACCCATGAGTTCACAATGTAAAATACCCAACAATAAAATTTCTTGATTTATATTGAAAGATTAAACTTTATCTCACTAATGTATTTACCATTTGATTATTTTCCACACATGGGCTGGCCCCACCACTGTTTACTCCCACACTTACTGAACATAATTGCATATCTCTAGTTTGATGTGAAAAATAAAAACTTATTAGCGATGAGCATATTTTATTCTACTAGTATTAAAATTATTAGAGTTTATAAATTTTAAAATGTCCAGCATTTTAAAAAGTAAACTCATTTACTCTATAATTTAGTGCCTCACCATTAAAAAAATTAGTTAAAGCCTTTTTTAGAAACCCCCCTTCACATTTCCCATGGACCCACCAAGCTTTACAAACTTTTACTGAGCATCGCTAATCACTAATCCAAAGTGAAAATATGAAAAATATTAGTGATGGAAATAAGGTAGCTTCAGCTTATCGCATATGTCTACTTTAGTGCAAGAAATGAAAAGTTTATTAGCGATTGCTTACACTTTACATTTTCATATTTTAATACCGAGCAACTAAAGTTTTTGTTTTATTTCACTTTATCAGGTGAAAATCATTTACCCGTGCCTCCACCCTTCGATCTTTCATTAAATATTTCTATATAACTTAATTTACGGTCCCACTACAACAATCACCATTGCACTTCACGAATGTATTTGGAAAATGAAAATACACATTAGTGATATGTGATAGGGCAATAATCCATTGCACATCTCTGAGGTATTTGGGGAAAACAAAATACAATAGTGATGGGATAAATCTTGAGAGGATAACCATCGCGAATTGCTCATGAGATGAGGAGAAACAAAATAAATTGGCGTTGAGTGATATTCATTTTTGTTCACTGGAATCCTTTGTTCTCTATTTTGCAACTTCACCATACAACAAGCAAATGCCTACACTAGTCAATATGCAACTCTATCTTCATGATATTCTTCTCAATGC
Organism: Sequoia sempervirens; assembly: GCA_007258455.2. NCBI lineage: Eukaryota > Viridiplantae > Streptophyta > Pinopsida > Cupressales > Cupressaceae > Sequoia > Sequoia sempervirens. The sequence goes on from VDFB02271358.1 coordinate 1,214,529,298, forward strand.
TCGAAGAAACTTCATAGTTGTATGCTCTTGGCTTTTGTAGAGTGTAGTTTGAGGCACCAAAATATCTCACATCTCTAATATGCAAAAGGAAAAAGCATTAAATCCATGATACACGATGGAGAGAACACAACATCACTCTATCATGGATTTGGTGAGAGAAAGAGTTTTAAACTAGCGATCAATGATGTGTTCTCCTGTGAAGCTAGGTTGTCATACTACTGTGACTTCGACTAATAGAAAGAAAGAATTAAACTTGCTTTTTCTCCCAAACATTTGAAATGCACTTGATACTTGCCCTAAATGCCTCTTTGAATTTTCCCAATATTTAAAATATTCAAAATATTTTAAATATGAACATTTGAATCATTATTAAAAATTGTGACTTCTAATTACACCTGTGACCTATTTGGAGAAAATTCACTACGGGAAAAATGGGACACCTAGAGCCAAGATTTTTTTTGTGTGGCCCTAATCAATTATTTAAAGAAAACCCATTTCCTCATATTTTTCCCAACCCTTAAAATTTAGGTACCTCCTTTGTAAACTGACCCCCGAGACATGTTTGCCACATCAGAAATGCATTAAAGTAAGACATCATATGACCTTTGTTCTTGATGAAAATGGAGCTGCAAAGGTTTTAGAACAAAACAAAAAATGGGTTGCCATTAGAATTGCAAAATTGACACTCTTCAGAATACTATTTTTGGCCATGTCACGATCAGAAAGTAATAAAAGAACCCATCATAGCTTATCCTGAAGGCACAAAGTTGAACATGCATGTAAAAACTTTACCCCATAATGCAATGGAAAAGATGGTTTGGAAAAATAGATCTTGAGGTGAAAGTTATCCAATGTCAAAGTTGCTCAGTTGGCCATTTATGCAACTACACCTGTTTAAAACTGATTAAAACTCACCAAGTTTCCACTTTGAAAAAATATCAAAACAACTTCTAGGTGGCTGCCACTGGACACACTAGGTCATTTGGGTACATTGAATATTTATTCAAGAGGGATTCTCTTCAATCCACATTTGTCAAATGATATTAAGGGTCAAAGATGACCACTTTGAGACATTCCAAAAAATACAAGTGTAAAAAGTGAACAAACTACAATTGCTTTTGACCCAGTAAAAATATTAAATCTAATCATGAGACTCTAAAAATGGACCAAGGAGGAAATTAATGTAAGGATAATGGATAGAAACAATCCATTTGGCATGAAAATCAGCTGGCTCTAATTTGTGACCCTCCAAAATAGGTCACCTCAGCAGATTTTGTAGGTGCACTTTTGAATATGAAGAGACAATTTTTTTCAAATATGGTCACATCAAATTTGTAATAAGTTGAAGTTTCCATCAGTGCCTCTTTCTCGGGACGTCTATTCCTCAATGAACAAAGCGAGAATTCAAAATCCTCTGGGAGAGTAGACCAAGTGCCATAATTATTGGGTGATAGAGTCTTTTTTTTTCAATTTTTTAACCTCATTTGATAGCCCTAGGCCACCAAATGGAAAAGGAAAGCTAGTTCTTACCCCTATCAAACACCAATTTATTAAAAAGGTTGATCCCCTTTAGTCCATATCTATGTCTATCATACCACATCATTATGAGTGACTTCATTTTTGCAAACACAAGTGTCAGGTTGCCTTTGTATTTAGCTTTATTGTCACATGGCAACCAAATGGCATAGGCCATATTACTGTCACTCATTTCATTTTCTGATCTTTTGCAAAATGAAAGAACATGAGGATGATGACCAAGACTATGTGAAGAAATAGTCTCATCACATTCACTAATTCCCTCATAATGGCCAGGGTCAAAAAAGATATCCTTTATAAATAGCACTGCAATATTCCTTTGTATTGAGCAAAGGATACTCACACATTTGTAATTCCTTCAACTAGATTGCATCACATTTTCATCATCCCAACAACACAACTCAATGATATTACCATATGTCTCAATGTCCTGAAAACAGGATTCACCGAACATCATAATACCTTCATCCACATTCAAATCATAGCATTCTAAAGAAATGTCAACATCTCAAACAATGTTTCCTACTTCAAGCTCATATAAAAGACTACCAACACTCATTATATTATCACAAAAAGAAGCCTCAAGTGCAGGTTCATTTGAATTATATTTTACTTTGCAACAAACTTCTCATCATGATTATTTAAAACACATTCACTGTTTCAAGTAGAAACATATTCAACACCACCTCTTGTTGCATCAACATGACAATATGAAACATACTGTTGATGAGGAAAACTATGAGTTGGAGATCCAGAAAAGAGATCCACATATTCATCCATGTGATTGACTCAATCACATTCTTCAAGTGCAAACTTATCATAAAGAATGTCATTAGTTGTACCAATGTTTATCTCTACACTTTTACTTTCATGTACAACTACATCAATGCTATCCTCATACAAACATTCAGTGATAACTTCAAAGTCAACAAAAGAAGTAGAAGAAGGTAAAACATCAAACAAAATAGGAGTTGTTCATCATTATCAGCATATGCATGCTCCCCATAACCAACTTCTTGAACTAATTCATCAAATGAATCTCTTGCATGCATATCTCCTTCTTTATTCATACTACTGCAACAATCAACAAGACTACCTTCTTCACTATCAAACTGAAAACCATCAATGGTTTCTTCCTTGCAGATGCTTATGGTTGATTTCTCCAAATGAAATCCAGTGTACTCCTTGTCATTTGCATCATAACATTGCTGATCACACATTTCCTCTTCAAAAAATTTATCCAATTCATATCCATCATCTTGTTCTTGCGAGTTTTCAAAAGTATTGTCATCATTTTCCTTGTTGGAGCACTTTCCACTTGAAGAGATTAATTCTATCTCTTCCCCATGAGAGGAATCACAGTCACTAGGGCTGCAAATAAAATTGAAATCATTGTGGTCACCTAGAGACAAGAATGCTCTTCAATAGGTTTCAAACTTTCATTTACAACACCATTATTCTCATCATGAAGAAATGAAACTTCAGAATCAACATGATCTCCAAGTTTATATTCAAAATCCATAGGAGAGAAAATACTTTTAGTTTCATCTACATCATTGTAACCTTCATCTGGGTATATTTATTTTGTATGTTGTTCAAAAATAACTTCCTCATTAGTGAATGATGCATCATTTTTGTCTTCTACTATACCATCTGGATCAATATGGTCAAGTCTAGAAAATTTACCATCACATAATCTAGTCAGGAAATCACTTCCAAATTGCTCTATCATTTCTTCAACCACTGAAATCCATTGATATATGAATTTAAGATTAGGGGGCTTCAAATGAGTTGGCATAGTACTAAGACCTAGCCCATAATTCTCACAAAACAAATCAATGCAAAATAACTCATCAAGTCTTTCTGATTTTGGTATATCAAGTACAACTTTCATGAATCTATCATGAAAATCATTGATGGATTCTTTCTCCAATCTTTCTATATCACACAATGTATCCATAGATGACATAAGTTCAACCTTATTTTCAGATTTCTCTTCATATTCTTCATGGGTATGCATATTTCTTTCTTCAAATAGGCATTAATCATTCACTTCACCAAACTCATCCATGAATAGTTTCTCAAGCTCTTGCAATGAACATATAGAATGCATTGGTAAACTAGAAAACCAGTATTCAATAGTATCTTCAAAAGTTCTTACAAAAAAAATCATGATAGAATCTTCCTCTACTATTTGAAAATCTTCTATTACATTAAGAAAACCTTGTACATGTTATGATGCTGATTCTTCAAGACCTCATCTAAACTTAGGCATAGATTCATTAATTCTTCTTGGGATAGAATGTGGGTATCCTTGGATTTGACTAAAATCCAAAGGGTCATATCTCTCACTAGTGAACACTTTTCTTTGAGGACATGGTTGTGTTCTAGGAATGATATTATAACTTGTAGAGGGAGAACTGGGACAACAATAGATATTTGCAAATAAATTTATTCCCTCTACAACTAGTTTCTTCTCAAAATATCTTTTCAGAATATCTTACTTTCTCATTTCCCTTTCTACTAGTATCTTGAAATACTAAATAAGGGATAGTATTAACTAGAACTTTTTGTTAAAAACCTTCATACAAAGATATTACAATAGAAAAATACCTGAGAACTGTTGCAACTAACTCTTCTAATGATGTATAAACTTATGTAGAGTTGCCACCTCTTTGAAAGAGGAAAAGATCTTCTAGGACTAGAAAGCCTCTTCCAAGATCTATGTATTTCTAAGCTCTCTCCACTAGCAGAGCACCAAAATTCAAGAATACATCAGAAACATTGTAGAAATCTTCTTCAAGTATGCAGGTCCTAGGATCATTTTGATCCAAAACTACAGATCAGCAAACTAAATGACACTTTTCAACTCGTCCCCAGTAGAGTCACCAATCTGTTGGTTCCCAAATCAATAGATGCAATGAGTCCTAAAGAGTAGCCACTCTCTCATATTCAGATTCAACGGGTTGATATGGCCAACAAATAGCAGAGTGAATAAAGTACCCCTTTCTCCCCTGCAATTCAGGCTCTATTAAACCTGAGAGGGTGATCCAATCAGTATATTTATAGATACTTGTGTGCCAAAGTATCAAATACACTATAAAAAAATGTTTCTCCTTTAGATGCTTAATAGACACAATATTATAAAGGCTTGGCTAACCTTTACAATAATGTCTCATTTAAACATGAGATATGTGATTCATTGAAATGAGCTCAACACACAAACAAACTAGGACTAATAAGTAATTTTATTTAAATTTATAATCATTTATTTCTAAAAATGTCTTAGACTTTGTGATAGGTCAATCCCTAATCATGGGCCATGGAGTCCAATATAAAACTGCAACATAAATCCTATCAGCAAATTAAGTTTAACCAATGGATTTAAAAGATGCTAATGCCTTACATTAACAAACCCACTCTTATTTCCATAAATTTCTACTCACCAATCCCACTTGTGCACTTAATATTACAATGATTTGATCAAAGTAATTTGAATCTTTACTTGAAAGATAACCATGGCCAAATAAAAAAATCATAGTAAAGTTGTGATGACAAACTCAAACAATCCTTGATATATTGAATTCATATAATCAAAAGCATACAAATATGGAGACAACTTTACAATAGTAATATAATGTTACAAAAATTGGCTAACATTTTCTCATAAAACCCAGTTGTTACAATTTATATACTCCATTTACAACTTAGACTTAACACTAGACTCTACCTTATTCACCTAATTCAGAATTTTACAACCTGTACAAAAGAGAAGAAGAAACCCTAAAATCCATACATGAAAGACACCTGGCATCTTCAAGTCCCTTGATCTATAACTTCCTTTACTTGCTGAAGAATTTTCAACCTACTCTATGTTTTCTTACTCCTCACTCCACTGCCCTGCAATAGAAAAATATTCCCCAAAGTAAGACTTCATCCTTCATCATTATGCCCTTCTTTGTAGCTGAAAGAATATTTAGTTTTACTATTAATAACCCTTCACTACAAAATTCTCCATGTCACCTGTTCATCTTTCACTTTGACTTCCCAGCAATACAAAGCCCTTTTCATTGTCATGCAAACCCTTCACATTTTACTGGGCAAATAAAAACTCACTCACCCAGGAACCTTTATTTTAATTTTCAGAATTTTATAAATTAAAATGGCTATAAAATCCATTCACCCGTGAGTTCACAATGTAAAATACCCAACTATAAAATTTCTCTATTTATCCTAAAAGATTAAACTTTATCTCACTAAGGCATTTAACATTTAATTATTCTCCACACATGGGTTGGCCCCACCACTATTTACTCCCGCACATACTAAACATCATCGTACATCTCCAGTTTGATGTGAAAAATAAAAACTTATTAGTGATGAGCATATTATGTTCTACCAGTAATAAAATTACTACCCGTGAGTTTATAAATTTTAAAGTGTCCAGCATTTTAAAAAGTAAAATAATTTATTTTCTACTTTAATGCCTCACCATTCAAAATAATAGTTAAAACCTTTTTTAGAAACCTCCCTTCACATTTCCCATGGACCTACCAAGCTTTAGAAACTTTTGCCGAGCATTGCTAATTGCCAATCGAAAGTGAAAAGATGAAAAATATTAGCAATGGAAATAAGGTAGCTTCACCTTATCACATATGTCTAATTTGGTGCGAGAAATGAAAAGTTTATTAGTGATTGCTTACACTTTACATTTTCATATTTTAATACCAAGCAACCAAATTTTTTGTTTTATTTCACTTTATCAGGAAAAAATCATTTACCCGTGCACTACCCTTTGATCTTTCATTAAATATTTCCACATAAATTAATTCACAGGCTGAATGAAATAGTCACCATCGCACTTCGTGGATGTATTTGGAAAATGAAAATAAATACTACCAATGTGAAATAGGGCACTACTCCATCACACATCTCTGATGTATTTGGGAAAAGAAAAATACAATAGCAATGGGATAAATCTCAGGAGGATAACCATCGTGCATCGCTCATGAGATGAGGAGAAATAAAATAAATTGGCGACAAGTGATATTCACTTTTGTTCACCAAAATTATTTGTTATCTATTATGCAACTTCACCATACGGCAACAAGCAAATGCTTGCAACAGTCAATATGCAGCTCTGTTTTCATGAAATTCTTCTCAATGGTCGAAGAAAATTCACAACTATATGTTCTTGGCTTTCAAAGCATTGGAATTATGAACCTTTGTATTGCAGCGTATAGTTTGGAGGTGCTAGAATATTTCACATGTCCAATATGAAAAAGGAAAAAGCATGAAATCCGTGATACGTGATGTAGAGAACAGAACATCGCTCCATCACGGATTTGATGAGAGATAGAGTTTCAAACCAACGATCAGTGTTGTCTTGATTTCAACCAATAGAAAGTAAGAATTAAACTTTCTTTTTCTCCCAAACATTTGAAATGCACTTTATACTTGCACTAAATGCCTCTTTGCATTTTCCCAATATTTAAAAAATTAAAAATATTTTAAATATGAACATTTGAAACATTATTACAAATTGTGACTTCTAATTACTCCTACAACCCATTTGGAGAAAATTCACTGTGGGAAAATCGAGAAACCAAGAGCTAAGATTTGTTGCATGCAGCCATAATCAATTAATTAAAGAAAACCCATTTACTCAAAATTTTCCTAGCCCTTAAAATTCAAGTACCTCCTTTGTAAACTGGACCTTGGGACATGTTTGCCACATCATAAATGCATTAAAATAACACATCATATGACCTCCATTCTTGATGAAAATAGAATTGTAGAGGTATGAGACCAAAAGAAAAAATGGGTTGTTATTACAATTGCAAAATTTGACTCTCTGAAACACTACTATTGGCCATGTTGTGATCAGAAAACAATTAAATAACCCATCATAACTTATCTTGAAAGAGTGAAATTGAACAGGTGTGTAAACATTTAACCCCATAATGCAATGCAAAAGAATGTTTGGAAAAAGAGATCCTGAGTTCAAAGTTATCAAACATCAAAGTTGCTCAGTCAGCCATTTCTGCAATTGCACCTATTTAAAATTGATTAAAACTCACCAAGTTGACATTTGCTTTTGACTTGGTAAAAACATCAAATTTAATCATGAGACTCTGAAAATGGACCAGGGAGCAAATGAATGTAAGGATAATGGAGAGCAACAATCCATTTGGCATGAAAATCAACTGGCTCTGAATTGTGACCGTCCAAAATAGGTCACCTGGGCATATTTTGCAAGTGCACTTCTAAATATGTAGAGACAATTTTTTTCAATATGGTCACTTCAAATTTGCAATAATTTGAAGGTTCCATCACTATTATTATTGTAAAAATTCAAGAATTAAATTTGGTGACCAAAATGTTAGGATTTGGTATTGTACACTATTCCATAAATTTATTTACTATAGTGTTGTAATTAAATAATTATTTAGTTGTGGTGCACCAAGCAGGTGTGTTTATCAACATTAGATAATTATTTGGGGCAACTTTTAATGTTTTATTGTAACACTATATTATTATTTAATGTCTAGGAGACATAGGATAATAATTTAATATTTGGGGAAATCCTTTAATAAATTTATAACTTAGTACCCAATACTAAATGAGGGGTCAATAGTTTATGTTTACATGGTTTTATCTTACAACTTGGTTGTATCTATGTGATCTTGTGTCGATCAAAGAAAAAACATGAATTTAGTGTTTAAGTTTGGTTCAAGCATGAGTGAGATGTCATTATTGAGTCTTTTGAGGAGTGCATATGTGAAGCATGGCATATGACATCCAGATTGATGCTTGGATGTACATGGAGGATGCATTTGAAAAGTTTGATGCTCTAGAAGTATTCATGGTAACTCTTGGGCATGTATTATTTTATTGTTGAATAATAGATGGAGTATGGATTCTTTTGGAGGTTGGGTTATTCCCTCTTGATATTTTCTCCAAGGTATATCTTGTGTTATCTTGTGGATTGTTTGTTTTTATCTACACATTATGCTTATTTTATAAACTTTTATGCATACTTTTCTATCATGGCGTTATGTACAAAATAGATTAAATGAACTGGGTAATAATGCATTATTTCCTAACAAGTGGTATCAAAGCTTTCATGATTATAGGTGTGAATTCACAAGTCTTTTTATAACCCTTTTTTGAGTATATTTGGTGCAAAGTTCAATCTATGGATATGCATAATAGATCTAAGGTGTTACAAGTTGTGGAACAAATGCACAACTATTAATTTGTAGATTTAGGCTTTTCGTATTTACAGATTTGTTTGATTTATTATAGATTTGGGGTTCAAAAAATTTGGGTCAAAAGGATTTCTTGGACTATACTTTCATATGCAGATTTTATAGAGGAAATTTCACAAATGACCTCTTGAGACAAAACAAACCTCACCATTACATCTATGATGGTCAAGAAATGAAAATTGATATCAAGTTTCCCAAGTTGGTCACTATAAAAAAATTCAAACTTTCTTTGCCCCCTATAGCCCATTGTATTGCTATATGACTATATAGGTCTTGAAAGGGCTAGAAGTATATTTCTTCCAAAATTAAAAAAAAAAATATTAAAAAAAGTAAGTGAATAGGGGGGTTCATTGACCTATCGTTCTTTGTGCATCATAGTATTATCTTCCAACACTGACATGGTCATGTGGGATGTACGATCCTTGCAAAGAGCCTATCACCTCATTGGATGGTGGTGTTGGATTGGTAGGGGATTAGCACCCCAACCTCAACCCTGATTCAGTTGGGGACCAACTTGGAGATTGGGGCTTTATAAAAATTGTAACCACAATAATTTTAATAGAATTCAACAAAAATTTTGAATCTGCCACCACCCTTCAATGTCACCACTGATAGAACACTTCATGAGTGCCACTAGTGGCACGCCTTCGACTGGAAGCCCAAGGGAAGCTAGGTAGCCACCTATAAGCCAAATTGGAGGATATTATTTTCAAACAATGATTACTTTCCCTTGCAATGTTGAATTTTTTACTTCAAATAGTTGACAAAAATATATCTCTAAGCACTATGTAGTGGTATAGGTTTAGCTCCATTATTTTATTATTTATATCAATTTTTGTGGCCTAGAAGATAGATATTCTTGGTTTCATGATTTTGAGCATAAATTTTGCAAACATATCTAATTTTTAATTTCAAATAGAAGTTGTAGATCATGTGTAGTGTACTACATCGTGGACTAGTTATATTTTATGTTTACTAATTTTGTTCATACCTAGGAGGTATGGATGGTTGGATGTATTACCATGTGTTATTGATGCTATTTTAGATCATGTGGTTTTCTTATATTTGACAATATGGAGCCTTTCAACATATCTCTAGGATTTGATTTTTTTCTTTGTGGTTTGGTGCATCTTTACCTTGGCATGTTTCTTTTCTTCTATAGATGGCATGTTGGAGGATGAGAGGAGTTCTTTCTTGAGATTTTGGTCACTTTAGTTTTATTATAGGTATCTTGATGTAGTGGAATAGCATGGTGGAGATTCATGCAGTGTCATGTATGGCTATGATGATGTATTTCATTCATTGACTATTAGGGAGAATTTTAGGATTTGGTGTTGTACACCATTGCATAAATTGATTTATTATAATTTTGTAATTAAATAATTGTATAGTTTTTGTGTACCTAGGAGGTTTGTTTAGCCACATTAGATAATTATCTGGAGCCACTTGTAAATTTTTATTGTAACATTGGGTTATTATATAGTATGTGAGAGACAAAGGATAATAATTTAATATTTGGGGAAATCAGTTTTAGAAAGTGAAAGTTACATAGTACCCATTATTAGTCAATAGATACTTTCACATTATTTTGTGGCACATAGTTTTATCTTACCACTTCATTGTATTTGTGTAAGTGTGTATCTATAAAATAAAACACATATTTAGTTCTTAAGGTTGGCTTGGTGAGTGGGTTGTGATTATTGAATCTTTCTAAGGAGTGCATATGTGAAGCATGGTATGGGATGTGTTGATTCATGCTTGAAAATTTTGAGGATGCATTGGAGAGGCCTGATGCTTTAGAATTATTCATCATAATTTTGTAAGTGAATGCATTATTTTATTGTTGAATAATATATGTACTATGGATGCTCGTGGAATCTTGTTTTTTCCCTGTTCAAGGTTTTTCTAGGATATATCTTATGTTATCTTCTCACTTGTTTATTTGTATTTATGCATTATGATTATTCTGTAAACTTGTATGCATTATTTTCTCTCACGGGGTTATGTAGGAAATGGATTAAATGAACTACGTGTTGATTCATTGTTTCCTAACAAGTGATATCATAGCTTTCATCATTTTCGAAGGAGTGAGCTCCCAAGTTTTTTTATAACCCCTTTTTGAGTATATTTGGTGCAAATTTCAATCCATGGCTATGTAGGATAGCTTTGAGGCATTATATGGTATGTAACATAGGTGTAGGTCCTATTTCAAAAATTTATTGGGTTTATTCATAGTTTGGTGTTTGGAAAATTTAAGTCAATTTTTTTTCTTAGATTATGCTTTCATATGAGTTTTTTAAGAGGAAATTTCATAGATGACCTCTTGAGACAAAATAGACCTCACAATGGATCCATGATAGCAATGAAATGAAAATTGATATAAATTTTTCCCTATTTTTTATCATTATAAAAAAATTCAAATATTTTTCCCCTCACATCATGTTGTACAACCATATAGCCACACGAGTCTACAAAGGGCCAAGAATATATTTCCTAAAAAACTAAAACTAAAATTTTAATTTTTTTTAAATTAAAAAAGAAAAATTAATTCTATTTGTGTTTCAATAGACACCCTAGTACCCTATGCAACAAGGTATTCTATGCAAACATTGTTAGGGTTGTATTTAACATACTATCCCTACCAATAGCTAGTCATCCTAGTGACTGGTGGTCTTTGGTTGGAAAGGGTTTAGCCCCCCAACCTTAGCCCCCTATCTAGGGGGGAACATCCTAGAGATTGGGGCTCAATAGAAATCTTAACCACAAGAAATTTAATATAATTTTAAAAAATGAATCTACTGGCACCCCTTCATGTTGCCAGCAATGGATCATTGACTGGATGGCATCAGTTGGCCAACCAAGGGTAACTAGGAAACCACCTATAAGAAAAATTGAAGTTTTTTCCAAACATAAATTTCACCCATAATGTCAAATTTTTACTTCTAATAGTCAACGAGAAACTCTCTCCATGTAGTACATAGTGGTATAGGTTTGGTTCCATGATTCTATTCTTTATATTAATTTTTGGGGCTCAAAAGCTATATATTCTTAGTTTTATGGTTTTGAGCATAACTTTTTGCATATGAAATAAAATTTTCCATTTTGAATTAGCATTTGAGATAATGTGTAGTGTACTACATAGTGGATCATTTACATTTTCAGTTTGTAGTGCAGAGAAAGGCTTATAATTTTTTGATTAGTTGTAGTTGCCTACGATTCTATGTGTGATTGTGTGAGAATCTAGATAATTTAAGACATGAAACCTTGAGGGAGTAAATTTTTTATAAGATATATATATATATATATATATATATGATCAAAAAATTATATTATCAAATTGTTGATTCCTAGTACAAGTTTATAGATATTTTCAAAGCTAGAATTTCATGGTGATAGGTACATATATGTTCTCTTCAATTTTGAGGAAATGGGCTGACATATGTGGAGATTAGGAGTCTTGGGTGGGTGATAGTTGAGTGCAGGTATAACATTGGTGATGATTATGGCATCATGGATATGTAGGTACATTTGAGAATTGACATGACATGTGTTGGTGTAAATAAATATCTTGTACATAGTTAATTCACTTACTAGGGACTTAGGGGGAATAACCACATGTTAAGTTTACTTAGGTCTTAAGAATATTTCTACAAAACTTAGTTTTCATGCCTATGTTTTATCTTTTCCTAGGTAGTTATGATAAGTTGTCTCATCTCATAATCTTAAAACACATCATAATAGTATGATATATTATGTTTCACCTTGGCTATATAACCAGGTGATCTCATATGTAAATCATATTTATTTTTTGGATAATCAATTTGATTGCAATCTTGAGTATTGTGTATTGATCTCTTTGTGTTTCATATCGATCTCTTTGTGCTTTCCATTTGACCTCTAGATCTTATGTATCTCCATAGCCATCTTTAACATGGTATAATCATATGGCATCTTCATAGTCTATATTTTCTTCTTTTGAGCCTTGTTCTTGTCTCCTATTTTGATGGGAAAAAATACATAAATGAGTGTAATTGGGAAGGGAACTATTGATGTTGGAGAGGGGAATTTTAATGATGTTTTTTTTATACCTCATTTTCAAAACAATCTTCTTTCCATTTATCAAATTAGACATGGTGGAGATAGTAGGACTATAGAATTCACTCCTGCTTAAGTAATCGTTAGACACTTTTAGAGTAAAGAGATTCTTTATATTGGGATGGTTTATCATTCACCTCAATTCTACACCTTTTCCAATTTCGTTTTTGATGATAGTGTTCATTTGACTGTTGATCACAATTCTAGTGTGAACCATGATTTTGAGGAGACTTTTGGATTATTGAACTAGAGAGTTATTACATTAGATCCTATTATTGATCCTTCCATTTCATCTCCTCCATCTAATATTGCATTTTATGATGCTTCTATTGCTATAAATATGACTTCATGTGATTCAATACAATAGGATTTTCAATGTCTTCTAGCTACATCTACTTTAGATGCATACTTGGTAGACATTGGTGGGTTATTTGTTGAGTCACAAATTTTATATTTGAGAGACATAATTGATAGCATTCATCTTGTATTTTATGGATATTATCATTCTTTAGTTGTTTTTAGGTAACACTCTGACCCTCTTGTTCATTCTCTACATGATCATTCTTCACATATTGACTATGGTTACTTTTTTATATTCCTATATTTCCTATTTTGTTATGTTCATTCTCGTCTTTGTCTTTAGAGGAGATATCTTCATCTTTATATTATGTTCTAAATCCATCTCTATGAGATTATGGATTTTCTTCTGTGGTAGTGTGGCCTTAAACACCTATTTAGAGTGTGATGATTTTTAGCATCAACATGGAGACACTTGAGAATTATTTAGAGACATCATCTATTATTCTTCCTAAGGGGGGGAATGTTTTTTGTGAGATTGTATCATCTTAAACATTCAATGTTGAGCTTCTACCATTATAGGAGACTCACCATTGAGGGGGGTTGCATGGTATCTCTTCTTCTTCTCTCTTATGGGGGGGATATTTTACCTCACATGTGGTTTTTCCCTCTCATGTATCATTGAGTTTATTTTTTTTCATCTATCTTTTTTGGAGGAATTTTGTCCTACTAGGTTTTATCCTTTTCTCCATTTGTGAGAGATTCCATTTCATTTGTACATGGGTATCTAACATGGCCTAGTAGTTGGGACCCATCATTGCATCCTTGCATCAATTTTATAATAATCTTCTCCCTAAGTTTCACTAAAGGGGGGTTATTGGTGTGAATAAATTTCTTGTACCTAGTTAATTTAGTTACTAGGGACTCATGGGACATATTCACATGTTAAGTTTACATAGGTTCTAGGAATATTTCTAGAAGACTTAGTTGTAATGTATATATTTTATCTTTTCCTCGGTAGTTATGATAAGTCATCTCATATCATAAGATTAAAACACTTGTCATAATTTTATGACATCTTATGTATCACCTTGGCTATATAACTACGTGATATCATATGTAAATCATATTGAGTTGTTTGATAATCAATTCCATTGCAATCTTGAGAATTGCATATTGATCTATTTGTGATTTCCACTTGGCCTCTAGATATTGGGTATCTCCATAGCCAACTCTAACAACATGACCATGTATGTGGCTATTTGGTGGTGATATGGTTTGGTGTTAGGAAGTTGTTCTTTTCTCCTATATTCATGTTTGGTTTCTTGACTATGGTTACTTTTTTATGGAAATATTTTGTGAATTAGATCTATTTTTGATTTGATGTTTGAGTCTTATTGTCTAAAAGATTATCTTATTTTTTATCTCAATTTACAGGTTACTAATGTGATTATGATTTTGAATGCTTTATTTTTTGGGATCTTCAACTAATGCAAGTTTCATATTAGCTACCCATTTTCTTGCAGTGGGATGACTTATGTATGGACTTGTTATATCTATGATATTGATTTCCTTGGTTAGATAGGGTTATAGGCATATTGGTATTATACATGATTCAATTGGCCTTGCATGTGGTCATTTGTGCATTTGTATCTTGCTAAATTAGATGGGAGGATGGATGATTAGAGTACCTAAATAGTCAATTGTTGGGACTTGTAGGATGTGGCTTCATCATGATTTCATGATACCTTGCTTACTTTTTGTTGGTTACAGATTTAATTGGGAGATTTTGATAGTGATGATTTACTAGTGTCAGATTCATTATTGATGTTTTCATGGTGGTTGTATCTTCTTGTTTTGGATATCTTGGTTCTATTTGGTGTTATTGGAATTTTAGTTGCATGTATGGACCTAGGTGATCTTCATTTAGAAGATGGTCATCCCAATGCCATATGTAGCTTAGTATCAAGATTTAGTGGGAAATTTTGGTGGTGATATGATTCATCATTGGCGATGTATGATATTCCTTATTGTTTATGGATGTCTTCGAGGAGCTCTTAGATCCTATTAGTGTAGAAGAGTTATTTCATATTTATAGGTTCACTAGTATGAGATGGTTATGTATGTGAATGGGTATGTTGATTTTTTGTTTATATTGTGTTTGGTATCATGTATTTTTATATGAATACTAGTTTTAGTTTTGAAATGATGCAAGTTATCTTGAAACTTTGATTTATATATTGTTGCATTTGATCTCCTAAGAGGAGATGGTTTGATCATGATGTGATGGTTGGGTTCCTAATTCTATAGTCGGATCTTTAAAATTAATCTTAATGTTTCTCTTGGTATTGAATATATTAGTAATTTTCTTGGGAGCTTCAGAAATATTTTGTGTTACATTTGTATATTAGAATGGATTTATTGTTTTCAAGTTCTCATGGATACTTCAAGATTTGGGTGAGGTTGGAGTTCCCTTTTGATTAAAGATATTTTCTTGTCATCATTACTCTTTATATTTTTCAATATGAAGACTGAGGAGAGTTCACCTACATATGGACATCAGTTCATGATGGACCTATAGAAAATATTGTTCTTGGAATGATCCATGATGAATTTGTTATCTTGGAGGAGCATTCTCATTCTTGACTCTTTGTCTACTAAAAAAAGTATCATCTAGAAGGTATTTTCCTATTCTTGTTCTAGATGTTTTATGTTTCATGCTTCGTTTCCTCATGGGAACAAGTCATGAGCCATGGTGATTGATTTTTGGATATTCATTTGATGATTGCTTAGAATGCATTTTTAATTTCTTTATCTTTCATAGATATGGATCTTGAGCTATGGATAGCTGGTTCTAGAGTATTCATTTTGAGGGATGTTAAGTATTGCTATCTCCTTATGCAAGCGATTTGAAGTTAGCATCCATTGGGTGTATGCAAGATCATGATGGGCCAAAAAGTGGCAATATGATGGGTATGTGGCTGACACAATTTTTTTATCCAAAATTGATGAAATAAAAAGGGTTTTAAAAGGAGATTCTAAAATTTCCACCAATATAAATTATGCTTTACTTTGAATTTAATAAGTAATTATTATTCATTTTCTATTTGAATTATGATTAAAGTCCTGATTGATAGGCTGATTGAAAAACATCTATAGCTTTCAAACGGTATCACATTTTTTTAATCCAAAACATGCGTCACATTCTATGCTTTGCATACTATAGGATTAAAAAAATAAAATTTTAATTTCATGATGTTTTGACCAGGTTAAGGTGGTTAGACATACAAGTTTTTATATTCTTTAAAAGTTGTAATAAAAAAATTCATATTTAAGTATTTATTTGGAAAAAAATTACAAAAAAATATGCATCACATCGGGACATGAATCCTCTACTTATATCTAAAATATTATAAAAAATTATTATCATTTTATTGTGGTTAGGGTGGTCAGACATACACCTACTTCTTCTTTTCTCTTGAAATTTAAGTACTACTGCATTGAAATTTCAAATTTTCACCAAATAGTTTTTTTTTCTTTAAACAAACCTAGTAGTTTAGAAACTAAATTCAATTTCCTACAAATTCTATTCTTACATATTTTTGAAATAATATAGATAACTTATTCAAATTTTTACGTCAAGTTGCCTAACTCTGATTTTTTTGAATTTTTTGCCACTTAAGGGCCTGTTTTTTCAATGATGATCCTGCACATACCCCATTGATGATTATTTTTAGGAGATAATTATTGGGATGATTTCCTTACTTGGGAATGGATACATTTAGTTTGATTTCCTTGGTTAGATAGGGTTATAGGCATATTGGTATTATACATGATTCATATGTTTGATCTAAGATATTGAATGTTTGAGAGTTGTTGAGACTTTTCATTTGTGGTTGTAAGGAAATAATACTTGACACATTATGGCACTTTGAGGTGTTAGTAGAAGGAAATGTTGTATGGTTCCTTCATATAGGCTCATGTTTATCTGATTTGGGAGGATTTTCGTTACATATTACAAGAAAATATATAGTTGCTTTGGTTGTATATGAAGATCATTATGATTTTCCTTGTTACTTTATTTTTTAATTATTTATCACACCTTGGTATAATGTTGATTTTTTAACTTGATATTTGTTGATTATTTTTAGGTTTTACAATAGCCATACAATGTGAGTTCCTAGATATGCATGTTCTTTGAACATTAAAAAGTTTCATATAGGGAGCTTGTGATTGCAGTTTATGAGTTGTATATGTTGGGGTGAGTTTACTAATTTTTTTCATACCTAGGATGAGTGGATGGTTGTATGAATTATCATGTGTTGTGGATGTTATTTTTAATCATGTGGGATTTTTACCATTAATAACAACTTGGATCCTTTTTTATCACTTGTATTTGATGTTTGTGTTTGTATATTGGTGCATCTTCACCTTAGGATGCTCCTTTTCTTTGATAGGTGGCGCATTGGAGGATGAGAGGAGTTCTTTCCTAAAATGGTGGTTAGTTTGGTTTCATCACAAGTATCTTGATAGAGCACAATAGCATGGTGGAGATTCATGTGGTTTCATGTATTTCATTAATTGAAACTTATGCAATGTACAAAATAAGTGGGAGAATGTTAGGATTTGATGTTATACACCATTGTAGAAATTTATTTATTATAAAGTTGTAGTTAAATAATTATTTAGTTGTGGTGCACCTAAGAGGTGTGTTTAGCCACATTAGATAATTATTTGAGGCCACTTGTAAAGTTGTATTGTAACATCGAGTTATTATTTAATATGTAGGATATATAGGATAATAATTTAATATTTAGTAAAATAATTTAATAAAGTAAAAACTCAGTACCTAATATTAAATGGACAATCAATGGTTTTGTTCACATAGTATTATGGCACATGCTTTTATGTTACAATTTGTTTGTATTTTTGTGAGCTTGTATATAGAAATGAAACCACATGTTTAGTGGTTAAGGTTGGTTGCATGAGTGGGTTATCATTATTGAGTCATTTTTAAAAGTGCATATGTGAAGCATGACATGGGATATGTGGATTCATCCTTGGACACATGAAGGATTCATTTGAGTGTTGATTCTTTAGGAGTATTAATGTCAACTTTTTAAGTCCATGTATTATAATTTTATTATTGAATAATAGATGGGGTATGGATTCTTTTGGAGCCTTGTTTTTTTCCTTCTTTTAGGGTTTTCCTAGGATATATCTTTTGTTATTTTGTGGCTTGTTTATTTTGACCTATGCATTATGGTTATTATATAAACTTCTATTCATGAATTTCTCTCATGGGGTTATATATGAAATAGATTAAATGAACTGGGTATTGATGGATTATTTCCTAACACAAAAAAATGATAAGGACATCATTTATAATCACTATAAAATAAGGTTTTAAAGAAAGAAAAAAATATAAGTAACATAGTACCCTTATTTAAATTAACAAATGAAATATGAAATCCTTTGAACTTTGAATTCAAGAAAAAAGGCAATATTTATGTGAAATTTAGAAAAACACTAGTTAAGTTAGGGAAAAATGATTTCCTTTAGAATTTGAAAGCTCATAGTATATCAAAATTATATCAAACCTTAAAAATTTCCCAATAGTTTAAATTTTGAATATTATGAAATAATTAGGTTTTAGGGATATCGTAAGTTAAAGAGAGTTGTTTCGATTGAAACTTGATATGCATAATTAGGTAATTGATCCCTACTTAGGAAAATAATATATGAAATTTCATATCAATGTAGAAGATAAATGATGGATAGAAAAAAACCATGATATATGAGCTTAAATAAGCCACCCTAGTATCTCAAATCTCATCTAGGTAGGGAAATATTTTAGATACCAACTTGGGGCATATAGACCTAGTAGATTTTAGAAAAGGAATAAGAAGTGTAGATGTAATTAGACAAAAAACTAAAATAGTTCTAAATGATCTAGAAAAGAGTTGTTGAATTTTTAAATTCTCTTTAGTATCCTCAAATGATCTTGGAGTACATTATAAATTATGATCCTAGATGAAGGGTGATAATAATATAAGGTAAATTTCTAGAAGATATCGATATTGATATCATTATGGACACATTCAATATTCCTTTTTTATAAAAATATTTTAATTACCTTGATTGTGTTGAAATGGAGAGATATAATTAGGATATTGAAAAGTGAAACACATTAATTCTATATAAATTGAGAACCCTATGAAATAATTTTTCAAATTACCTAAAACTATATACAAGAGTGACTTTAGGAAAGAGGTTGGAGAAATTATCACCTTTCTAAGAAAATACATGGAGGTCCCAATGTGTACTATCTTTTAGGCCTAGATATATTTGTATATTAATAATATTGAAAGTGGTGATAAAGATAGCATGTCACACTAGGTTAAACTAATGAACAATAAGTTGAACGATTTTTTTTTTTATATTTTTAGACAAATGAGTGTATTTTCCATGACTTCGTATCTATTTTATTTCTTGGAAAAAGAATCCATATTTATAGTCACATAAAGAAGCGATGTTTAGAATTGAGGATACATGAGCTATTATCATATGATCATTATCTATGTTTATAACATAATGGGTCCAAGAAATCCTACATATGAGTAAATTATGATTTTTCTATTAGGATAGTGAGGAAAATAGAAGAAGATAATGAAAAATATTACTAGTGGAACTTACAGTCAAAGTGGACAAGCATGGTAATTGGTTAATCCAATTTCCTAAATTATCTACACAAATTAAAGGGATTACCACATGCATCATATAAATTTCCTCAATATCATATAGAAATTAATGTTTTTTTCTAGAATTAATAAGATAATTAGTTGAATTACATAATATTCAATAAGATAAGAGTACATTTTCCTATTGTTATATGGTGGTGTAGCATTGAAATAATGAAACTTTATAATTTTGCACTAGGATTTTACTCTCCCTTATGCACTTGGACCTATTATGCATTAATTTAATATTTTTATAAATAGTATTTGAAAAAATATTGAAAATAAAACTATGCATTTAATATTTTTCCCCTTAAACTTTTAATCCCTAAAAAGGATGGATCTAATCTAGGGTGTACTACACCTTGGACTAGCTCATTTTTCTTAAAATTTAAATATGTTGGTGTTGACAATTTACTATTTTAATTTCCAAAATTTAAAATGTCGGCTATCCATATTTGATATTTGAGAAAATAGAAGAATTGTATGTAAATACCAAATTATTTTCACCATTTTTGAGAGAATCATTTTCATTGAGAAAATTGACCATCCTAAAAAGCATTAAATAGTATTCAAGAGTAAAATTATCATGATTATTTTAACATTTCATCATTCAACAATAAGGTAATGTGTTATATATGTTTGTAATTTGTTTTGTAGGAATTTTATTTATCTATAATAGCACTTGTAGGTCATCAAATAGAATCAAGTCAAACAACAATTGATCCTTGAAGATGATGAGTGTGACTTTAGTCCAACAAGGATATCAAATCTAAGTGGTGATTTACAACAAGTTTGTCAATTCATTAATTTTTTATCAATTATCCTCTACCCAACCAAGGATACACTCTCTATTCTCATAATTTTCCATCGTGGAGGTAGAAATCCGAACATGGGGTTTGGCTTAGGAATTCCCCTATATGACACAACACTTCCTCTCCTTTTGTGTCTGGAGATTATATATCTAAAGTGAGTTGGAGAAATATTGGAGGCTACTTTTTCATTCATGCATCAAAACCCTACAAGTTTCCAAGTCACAAAATTTACATTTTCTGATCAATCCATAATGTTTTGATGACAATTCTCAAAAGATAAATTCACATAACATAGACCTTAGGCCTATGTTTTTAGTTCCCAAAAATAAAGAGGATAGTGTAGGGTTTAAAACACCCTAGACCAATCATATCTACATCAAATTTTGATACCAATTTATTTTGCATCTCCCTTCTACGTTTTTGGATCTGAATTTTGGTTTTTGATAATAAATTTATCATGAAACATAATAGACTATTACATTTGCATAATTTTGATAATTATATCATTACATTTAGAAATTAATCAATTAATCATCATTCAAATATATCCACCACACACCATGCCAAATAAAAATTGGATTAAACATCTGATACATCATTCTGGATCTCAATAATAGGTTTCTATCCATGTGGTTCTTGAGGTCATCTTTAATCTAATCCAAAAAAATTCTAAAGAGGGTCTTTATCCTTTTCCCAATCAATTTTTTTTATTAAACCTACTTGTTCCAAATATTTTAGAACCTCTAAAATATAAAGATATCATATCCAAACATGAATTAGATAATATAATATTTGTATTCATCATTTTAATACCTAATTCTCATAAAAAGCATTGATAAAGAAAAAAATGGCATTAAATTTTGCATGTAGGGTTAAATTTAGTCATTGTAAAATAGGCCAAGTTCATGTTTGCATTGATAAAATTTCATTAGGACTTATATCAAATCCAAAAGAATTCAAAAAATTCATTCAGGAATTTACATATATTGAGAAATAAAAAAAAATGCAATCTTATTGTTGCAGAAAAATGAAAGATTTCAATTTTTTGATTTGTTAAGATAGGATCAATCAAAATTTATTCTTTACATTAAGAAAATTGCATTCCCAAGTTTTATTAATCATTAAGGATTTTTAGAATTTATTGCATAATTGTTTTTCATCTTACAAAATCATAAATCTATTAAACTTTGAAAATTATTTACTGTCAAACATGCACAATCACAAGAAAAGAACACTTAAACAATGTAGAAAACATCCAAACTTTAATTTTAATAAAATAACCTTGCTAGTCTAGGGTGTATTTCACCCTAGAAAAGTTATATTTAGCTCAAATTTGGATCATAGACATATTTGTATATTCTCTATGTGGATTTTCTTCTCTATTTTGAACTTTGTGTGGTTTGTTGTGACTTTCATATACCTTTCCTTGTATAATAGGCTTACTCAAGCATTCTGAAACTCAAATGAGCTTCTCAATTTTCTGTCCTACTGCTAATCCCCATTTGAGATGATTTTTTAGACTTATGGCATCCCACACTATAACTACATTTGTTGTGAAGCTAGAGTCCTCCAAGTCATTCATACAAGGTATGGATTCAATCAATCCATTTTTTGATTCCATTCATCACCACACTTTACCGATGACCACCTCGCAACCCAATATTTATGTGGACATAAACACCACCATTACACATGTTGTTAAATACAAACTAAAACAATTGGATAAATATTTAGAGGATCTCAAAGAATTTCTAACTATTGAGTTCTTAGTAGGATAAACATTTCCTATTATGGAAAACATTAGGAAGTTGATAAATGATTCTCAAGGAATAGAAATGTTGTGTAGTAGAGCTCACATTGTATATTCTAACATCCCTATGAGAACTAGTTACACTCAAGCATTCACAAATTCTTAAAGCTAGGGAGGAAAACAAGTGTCCTCGATTGTATAATTGATGACACCTTCAAATTTTGCAAATTTGAAGTGCTTATGTCCTTTCAATGTGTTGACAAAGGTTAGGTCAAGATACTGCTAAATATACCATGGAGCACATCTTTGCCAATTGAAATTTTGTAAATCAGGGGCCATCTTGCATATCTACATTGTAGAATGTTTCTTGGTACATAGGTAGTATGCTTTCTTAGTTTTGGTCTTCCTAGATGAGTTTTGATGGGCTATTTAGTGCTTTTCTGACTATGACAGAGCTAAATTTTGTGTTTCGGGAAGTTGAAAATTTCACAATTTGGAAGGGAGACAATTTTTTTTTTTGGTTTAAAACATCTTCAATTCCATTTTCATAAAAAATGGAGGCCACTTGATACATTATTTTAATGTATTTTGGTTGCGGTGAACACATTTGGTAGGCCAGTTTACAAAGGAGGTACCTATTATTTGATTTCTACATGAAATATGATTTAAAATCCATGTTTTAAATAATTTATTATGGCCACTCACAAAAAACCATGGCTTTAGGGGTCCCCATTCGCACACAGTGAATTTTCAACATTTGGGTTGCAGGTGAAATTAAATTTTTACCCATCTCCTAATGTTTAATATGTAGATATTTAAAATCTTGTAAATATTTTAAATAAGTTGGAAGTGAAATGTATATGAATGGAATTATTTTAGGGAAAATGAAATATTTTTTAAACTTTATATTTTACCTTTCCCTACTAGCTTGTTGTGTGACAATGCCAAAAATGCTTGGAGGAAAGCGGGGAAGAGTGCAAGGAGGTGATTAAGGTTTTTAAATACTTTATTAAAAAAATATTAAACCTTGCAAATTTTGTATCAAAATTTTTAAGAAGTTTTATGTGCTATGTCTTTGTTTCCCAAGTAGCCTGTTGCAGGGTTTTTTGTCGTTAGGAATGCTTGTGGGGAAGTGAGCAAAGCATGAAATGGTTTTTTTTAACACCTTTTGCATTTATCATCATGTGGAAATCTTGTTTATGGTATTTTGGAGTCATTTACGAGTTGGAATTTTTTTTTAAAATGTGTAGAAATTGTTTGAAGCTTTTTCAACACCCCAACAACAAGTTTTAGCATAAATTTGTCATCTTTTTTGCTATCGGTAACATAAAAATGGTCTACAATTAGATTTTTTTTTAAGAAGGGAAACAACCCAAAAATAAAATGAATTCCCTTACATTATGGAGAATGACTTGCGATGTTTCTCTCTACCATATAAATTAAAGATTAATCACATTTTTTGCATTTGGGGAAAATTTCAGAGTGTTCCAAGGTTCAATACAATTGTTGCTTCATCCAAACTTGAATGTATCTATTTGTTTTATCTCCATTCAAGGGTTGGTGTAAATGCTTACAAGTAGGTAATAGAGGTATTATATTTTTCAGGTCGATCACTAAGTAGGATTTCATGATAGGATTAAGCAAACCATTTTGTCATAATTGAAAAGAATTGATCCAAGTTTAGTGAGACAAAAAGTTAAATGTATTTGAATATTATTTCTAAGGATGGGGAAAGACAATTGTGCAAGACCATTTCCTACCTTGGGCTATAGAATTGATCCAAGTTTAGTGAGACAAAAATTTATGAACATCCAAAAGGAAGATGAGTTAGTTCTTGCTTTCAATCTTAGATTTGAAAAAACATTAGATGACATTCTTGAAAGTATAAGACCAAATGATGTGTTGTTCCTATTTTTATACCTTGGTCCATTTGATGAAGAAATGAGCTAACTGTGAAGATATAAATTATATCCTACAACATTTCATCGTGCATGCCAAATTGCCATGGATATTGAAAAAAAATAAAAATATTCAATGATGAAGGGATACATGGATGCAAATTTTGGTTATCCTATTACACCTCATACAAATGGAATTCATGGATCAAATAATAGAAATTATTGTCAAGATGATAATGCTTCTACTATTACAATTAGTTTGTCATTACATGATGCAACTAATGGTGAACTCCAAGTTAAACATGAACAAAATTTGAGCAGTGCTGATCCTATGTCTTTTGTTCAAGAATTCTATGACATGAAGAGGCACAAGGGAGAATCACCATATGATTTTCTTACAAGGTTTTTGGATTCCTTGTTGGAAGTCACCAAAAATTTCAAACATGAGGATTTAATGTGTACTAATTTTTTTGTGAAATCTATGAACTAGGGTCGAGTACCTTGTCAAAGGAATTGAAACCTCATAGTTTTGATCAAGTACTTGGTTGGATAGAGATTATTGAAGTATCCCAACATGATTATGCACAAAATATGGTGTCTCAAAATGTAGATAGTAGTTGTCCTATTGAGAAAAATTAGAACACAATGCACATAACTAAATAAGTTATATCAAAAAATGAAAATTTCCATCTTGTATAAATGAGGATAGTGATTGTAATCAACCCACAAGCATCATATATGCATATCAATATATCAGTGACAATATTTATTTATTTTTTGATTTCTCATTACAAATAAATGGTCAAGGTATTGAAAATGAAAATTTAAGCATTCATCTGAAAATTCTGAGCATAGTTTATGTAGTGATGATTTTTCTAGTGATGAGGATCATGATGATAGTGAAGTTCCTGATTATTTTTATGAGATTATGAATGCTTCTATAAGGATGATCTAAAGGTGCTCTCATCATATAAAGGATGGAATGATGTAAATGTTGATGAAGTCACTTGTTCACAAGTGAACAAACAATTTTCACATGATGAATACTTGGAGTGGAGTTTGGGTTTGCTATCAATAGAGCATCCTAATTGGGTATGTGAAGGATCATGATGGGCCAAAAAATGGCAATATGATGGGTATGCATAGGGTATGTGGCTGACGACTTTTTTTTACCCAAAAATGATGAAACAAAAATGGTTTTTAATGGAGATTCTCAAATTTCCACCAATATAAATTATGCTTTACTTTAATTTTAATATATAATTATTATTCATTTTCTATTTGAATTACGAATAAAGTCCTGATTGATAGGTTGACTGTAAAACATCTATAA
The DNA here is from genome assembly GCA_007258455.2 of Sequoia sempervirens. Classification (NCBI taxonomy): domain Eukaryota; kingdom Viridiplantae; phylum Streptophyta; class Pinopsida; order Cupressales; family Cupressaceae; genus Sequoia; species Sequoia sempervirens. Next base: position 1,214,555,030 of record VDFB02271358.1, read on the forward strand.
CTTTCAAATGGTATATATATTTTTAAACTGAAACATACATCACATTCTATGATTCACATACTATAGGATTAAAAAAATGAATTTCATGAAGTTTTGACCAAGTTAAGGTGGTCATACATATGAGATTTTATATTTTTTTTAAAGTTGTAATAAAAAATCATAATTAATTATTTACTTGGAAAAAATTTACAAAACAATATGCATCACATCGGGACATGAGTCATCTACTTATATCTAAAATATTTTTAAAAAATATTATCATTAAATTATTATGGTTAGGGTGGTCAAACAAACACCTACTTCTTATTTCTCCCAAAAATTTAAGTACTACTGCATTGAAATTTCAAATTTTCACTAAATAGGTTTTCTTAAAAATAAACCTAGTAGTTTATAAACTAGATTCAATTTGATACAGATTCTATTCTTACATATTTTTGAAATAATATAGATAAATTATTCAAATTTTTATGTCAAGTTTCTTAACTCTTATTTTTCTAAATTTTTTGCCACTTAAGGGCCTATTTTTTCCATGATGATCTAGAAAATTATACCCAACTCTATGAGTGATGATGAATTTGAAGATAGAAACTTGTGTGTTCAATATTTGGATCTTAAGAACAATGCCAAATATGATGAATATGTTGATGAGGATGAGTATGAGACCTATTGATCATCAAAGCTTGCACTTCTCTGACAGTCTTATGAGAAATTCAACTAGTGTTGGATGGATTTGTGCCTCACTGAATACCTTTGGGTTTTTTATAGAAAGCTTGTTCTTCTCTGAGTTTTGGAGAAAAGGGTAGAAGGAAATGTAAACAAAAAACATAAAAATGGTGATATGCCAAAGCTTTTATAACATTTCAAACCAAATCTTTCTTAGGAATGATATATTTAGACACAAAATGCCACAACCCTTCATTGTTGGGAAGAGAACAAAAAATAGAGGATAACTACAACCACAATGTAGTCTTTCAAATCTCCCTGTAGGTAGTGTTCATTAAGGTCCGATCAAACACAAAGATTTCCAAGGCTAATAGAAAAACATTTAGAGATTTCATAAAATATACTCTCTCTTATTACAATGCAATATAATAAAACAACAAACCTTTAGAAAAGTAGAGAAGCCCACAAACATAATCCAATTTTCACAAGTTATTATCTTGCCATATAAGCCTACAACATGGAAATCAACAACTTAAAATATTTAAATTCAGCTTGACAAAATCTTTTATTGAGAACAAAACCATAAAGAAGGAAAACTTGATAAAGGCCATACATGCACAGTCTCAAAGATTTCTTCCAAATAGTTCATGATTAAATATCAAATGAACTTTAAAACATAAGTCAAATGTAATAATATTTTGAGGATAGATAATATAACAGGCCAGAGAAAAGTAGTTTTGTAATTATACTTCTAAAAATAGTTCTATAACTCAAGAAAACTAAAGAAACTTTTTCCTTAGAAAGCGAAACTGAAACTTGGAATCCAACCCTTTATTTTGTCACTTCATCTTCAAGTATGTGCAGGATCATCATGGAAAAATAAGGCCCTTAAGTGGCAAAAAAATCAGAAAAATCAGAGTTAGGCAACTTGAGGTAAAAAAAATGAATAATTTATCTATATTATTTCAAAAATATGTAAGAATAGAATCTATAGAAAATTGAACGTAGTTTCTAAACTACTAGCTTTATTTTTTATTTTTTAAAATCTATTTTGTGAAAATTTGAACTTTCAATGCAGTAGTACTTAAATTTCAGGGAAAAAATAAGTAGGTGTCTAACCACCCTAACCACAATAAAATGATAATATGTTTTTATAATATTTTAGAAATAAGTAGAAGACTCATGTTTGAATGTGATGCATATTTTTTTGTAATTGTTTTCCAAGTAATAATTAATTATGATTTTTTTATTACAACTTTTAAAAAATATAAAAAACTCGTATGTCTGACCACCTTAACTTGGTCAAAACTTCATGAAATTTATTTTTTCTTTTTTTAATCTTATAGTATGCGAAGCATAGAATGTGATGCATGTTTTGGATTCAAAAAATCTGATACCGTTTGAAAGCTATAGATTTTTTCAATCATCCTATCAATCAACACTTTAGTCATAATTAAAGTAGAAAATGAATAATAATTATTTATTAAATTCAAAGTAAAGCATAATTTATATTGTTGGAAAGCTAAGAATTTCATCAATTTTGGGTAAGAAAAAAGTTTCCAGCCACATACCCTACAAATACCCATCATATTGCCACTTTTTGGCCCATCATGATCCTACACATACCCCTCCATTATAGTGGCAAAAAGAGAAAACTGTCACCACAACACATAAGTAATTACTGTGAGATGTTGGGATTTGATAGCATATGATCTGAGCATAGATATTTAGTTAGGTCATAGAAATATTTTCTCATTAATTCTCAACTATCGCATTAATTCCTTCTAGATATTTAGTAAATATAGTTATCCGAAAGTGATCAGATCTTAGAAAATAGCCTGGAAAAACTCTACTTGACCAGTCACATAACCCAATGATGCTAACTCAAAGCCTTCATCGCAAAAAAAAAAATGGGGCCAACAAGCTTTGACAAACTCCAAAAGAGATTGCTTTGTAGAAACACAAGCTTCCCACAATGAAGAGATGATGTCTTGAATGGGAGGAAAACATTAGACTAGTGAAAATTGCTCCTTGAAAAAAATTTTTTTGACATGTGTCCCAGCCTTCTCCTGATAGGAAGGTGATAAATGAAATCCATGTAGTCACCATGTGGCACATTGCACAGGGTGTTGTCACAATAGTGGTTTACAATTCCTGAGAGGAACAAATTTTAGCTAAAATCACATATTTTTAGAAAATCTAATGATTTAAGCCTTAAAAAGTTCCATTTTAAGGATTCCAATTGAAGAGGGTTTGATCAAATCACCTTAGATCAAACCCCCTTGGATAGAACCTCGCTAGTTTTAAAACATACCTATAAATGCGTCTCCTTTACACCTATCAAAATGCTTGATAAAAAATCACTTTTGATTTAGCTTTTGGGGGATCAAATGAATTCATTTAAAATTTATTTCAAATGATTATGGTATTCCTCAGAACAAGCTATCCAATGAATATAATTTCAATATGTTTTGGTTTTGTTATGTATTTGTTTTTTAAGTTTTATTAAACATAGGTTTTTCATGAAAATGAATTTCTTTGTTCTCTTCACATGTGGAAAAATAGAAGATTATCAAAAAAAAAATTTGAAAAATATGAGTACACCGGATATTGATGTCCTTGATCCAACAAATAAAATAAAAATAAAATTTTGACATATACAAAAAAAGTTACGTGTTATATAGTTGCTGTGTCTAAATTGTAATTGGTTTGGCTTTGAAGACTTGATTAAAGGAAAAAATATTCAATAAAAACTATCTAACCAAGTGGAAGCACTAGATATTAGAGTTACAAATCTAAATTTGAAAGAATTAAATTTTATCCTTTATGGAAAAAAAGTTGTGTTATACGGTGCATCACTTTTTAAAATGTTGTTTTCTAAAAAAAATCTATTTTTCGTGGGAGATGGAAAAAGAAGTGCAATTTGATTCCAAAATTTTTTTTATTTTTTTTAGGAATCTACAGACAAAATTTGATGAGACTCTAGTTTGCACCATCTTCAAATTCCTCACGCTTTAGCCGCTATAGCCCCCGTGATGTGAAGATTTTTTTTTAAAAATAATAATTTCATTGTCCAGTTTGGCCAAAAATTGTAAACCACTATTATGGGATCACCCCGCACCTCTCTGAACAACTTTACTTGAGCGCAGACACATTCAAAGCCAAAAAACTTACAAACCCAAAAATAAAAAAAAATTAAAGAAAAATTGCTTTGTAGTTCTAGTGACTCATAGGGGGCCTTCGCTTGTGGAGGCACAAACCTATGCCTCTGGTAATTCTTTCAGTTTGAGGAAAGTGAAATGTAGCACCTCCCAATCTGCATCAGTTAGTCAGACGAGAGTACAGATGAGCCTATATGCTTGGTCCAAATCAAAGAATTCCTTGAAAGAAAAAAATCCCCATCTTGCAAAAACCACCTGAAGGTGATAATAGAGTCAAAAAAGAGAAAATATCTCATGCTCGATATCATCAATGGTGGGCATTATTTTGAACCTGGGATCTCTGTAGAAGTATGAAACTTATGTTGGATTACATCCATGACCTACTCAACTATCAACACATCTCCATCTGGTGAAAGAAGAGGAGGTAGATCAAAGCTAACTAGAACACTAAAGTCCTTTTTAATTTCATTGACCCTCTTGTTTAGCACCATCTGATGCTCTTTGAACCTTGCCATGATCTTGTGTAAATTGATGATCTCATTTTCTTTGACAGAGGTGGCTCTTCGATCAAGAATCCCTACACCTTTTAGGGCATCATTAGTAGCCACACACAACCTGGAAATCAAGCTTTGCAATTCTGCCACTCGAAGAGTACATATCTGCAGAAGTTGATCAACCATCAAGCCAACCTTCACATTTCATTCTTGTACATCCCTTAAGAATTGTAAAGCAGGCCCAAGAATGGAAATCACAATAGTGATCCTTTCTGAATGCATAGACCGCAGCTTATTTAATATCTAGAGGATCCTAGAGCCTTGTGCAATAGCTACCTGCTAATTAAATTGAGCCTCTCTTGCTCTTGTGCTTTCCTCCATTTGACTCTTTTCTTTTAGGGCATTTGTCAATTCCAAATTCAACCTTCTGATCTCTTGTTTTGAAACTTTACTTCCACTTGGGCCTTCTTTAAATCATCAAAAGCTTGAGATCGAACACCATCCAAATCTCTTCTTATATTTTCCTGAGCATGCCTATTCTCTACATTTATCTAGCGTTTAGTAGCTAGCTCAACTTTTAATTTTTCAATTTCAGCTTAGAGATGAACTTGTTCACCCTAGGCTTCTACAATCAACTTAGATGTCTCTCTATGCTGAATTTTTATTTTCCTTATGCAGGCCATCTCAACATCTTTGGCTTGGATCTCATTCTCCAGCTTGCTTACTATTTCTTTTATGTTCATCAGCTTTTCCTCACACTTCTTCAACTTTTCGTCTAGCCTCTTGTAGTTTGCATATACCACTCTCTGGGTGGCCTTAGGTAGGACCACTTTTTCGTTCAATAGAGTTTTGTTCAAATCTAGGTCTATGGATCTGATGTCGAAGTCCTTGATCTACATTTTTTATGCAAGCTTGGACACAAGCAGCTTCATGGCACTGATCAACAGAGAATTTCGCTCTTCATTGAAGCAAGCTTCAATCTTCTTGGTAGTTGGTAGCGTGACATTCTTTAATAGTCATTTCTTCTTTCTAACCTATTGGACATTCATGGTTGAATTGAAATTCTCTTGGAGACTTTGAGGGGCATCAATACTTTGTGTTGTGATGCAAGCACCAGGTGGGAGACTAAAAAGGGTGATAGAAGGAGAAACTTCAAATGCATGAGCACAGAAGGAAGAAAAAGGGAGTGTTATCATGGAAAAGGGTGGGATGCAAAATTGAGATTGGGTAGGGAAAAAACCATTCAAGGTGAAAGGAGAAACATGCAGAAGGAGAGGTGCCTTCTCAGAAGTGGATGGACCAGGAGTGACGAGCAACACAAAATTTTCTACTCTTTCAATGGGGCCCTTGATAGGGCGATCAAAGAATCAATAGAGGCTGAAGTGGATGTTGCTCATTTAGCATGTGGGCTTGCTTCAGAAAGTTCATTAAAAATGGCATGGGATGTATTCAGGACTGCTAGATCAAGGTCCGATGATGGAGGATTCCTTTCCACAAAAGGAGGCAAAGGAGTAACCAAAGATGCAAAGGCATGAAGAAGAGAGGGAGTAAAGCATACTTGGGTCACCATGGTCAAACATTTTGCAAAGTAGACTCCACTTGTTCTTCTCCTTAGGTTGACGCATTGAGTGCACCTAGAACCTTGACTCACCCTTTCATTGCATGACTAGAAATGGTACATTCTAATCCCTTGGCAGTCAATCCCTTTGAAACTTGGCCTTTGACAACTGCAGTGAACCCTTTTGGGGACCGTTAGGTCCATTTTCCTTTGCTTTTAGCATTGGAAAAGGTCATGACTTGTGAGTCCCTTTGCCTCGAAATTCTCCTATTATATTCTTGAGAATGAGAGGTAGGGTGCAGGAGCAACTCTTCTGATATCTCATGACTCGTCTCTAGATTACTATTGTTTGTGTTAGCCTCTTGATCATTCATGTCCTCAAACCTTTCATCGTGGAGCTGAAAGTCTCTGAACATGTCATTGGGGCATTTCATATCTTGTTGTAACCTCTAGAAGTCTACCTTCTTTCTTTTTGACCATCCCCTGTGCTTTAATTCTGTGTTGAGGGATTTACCCATCGGGATGTTTTTTTGGTACTCCACCTGCGACACATATAAATTTAACCATTTTGGTCATTTGAGTGGAATGCGGGCCAAGTCAATATATACTTTTGACCTTTCCTAAGTTGGATTCCTCATCCTCTCAAAATAGTCTAGACTCTAATATTTCAAGGTGAAGTGCTTTTTTGGGTTGTAGTCCCACTTGTCATAGATGAGAACCAAGCCTAAGGTGGCCAGTAGATTTGTAAGCTCACCCTTAGCCTTCCTCTTGTTCAATGTTACTTGATTATTGGTAATTATGAGGGGAAGAAAATATATCTTTGTCTTATTCCTCCCGGTTCCATAGGCATTTTCGACAAGGGTTACTTGACGACATGCCTCCAACATGGAAACTATGTCTATTAAAAATTTGGGGAATCTGAAAGGTTCCCTCACAAAACCATGAAATTTGATAAATGTAAAATTCTCTCCCTGGAAATAATCAATTGGGGTCAACAGAGTTTCCATCCATTCTGAGACCTCAAGAAAGAAACAAACCAAAGGGTGTGGCAACTAATATTGAACCATTGGCCTTAAGAAATGATCTACAAACTAGTAATAATCCCTTGTTTTCGAAAGTACATGGGTCCATACAAAAATTGGTTGAAAGTAGCCTTTTATATCTAACCTAGATACTTGGATATTTCTCTCTAGCCACTCAAAATTCTAATACAAAATCAATTGGGCCAAGAAAGAAGAATACCTAAATTTATACTTTGTGTTATAATTATTCAATTTCTCTAGCATTCCTTTGGCTATTACATCAAAAAAATCATAATATTTCTGATTCTTCTCACTTTGAGCACAAAATCCAGGCCCATCTAGAAAGGATGGACATCCTCATTATTATCAAGGCCAAAAACCCAGTATAGCATTGAGATTATAGACTATGTATGTTTCTTGAACTTTTTGCATGAAAGAGGAAAAGAAAGATGACCTCTCTCTGGCCTTTCCTTTGTTTTGTCCTCATAGAAACTTTTTTTCCTAGCCATTTCTTCCCTAAAGATGTCCATCTCTTCTTCATCAAAAGTTTCAATGCCCCAAGTTGTAGGGATACCAAACATATCTCATATGGCTTTGGAAAAAAATGTAACCTCGATCTTGTTAACCTCAATGGCTCTTGTCCTTTTGTTCAATCTTATGGTACATGTGTCCACCAACTCTACGCATTGGTGTATGATAGGAAACATGAACTGTGGTAGACCACAATTCCAGAGCCAAAACATGAAACCCTCAAACAACTCATGCTACATCATTCTTTGAAATGCACGCTCCCTAAAACTTTTAGGTTTAGTTGACAACTTGGAGTCAAAAACTATAAGGAAAGATTAGGTGCAGAACAAACTTTCCTAACACCAAAACCTTAGGGAAGAATGTAGAGGTGCCTTTAATGTTTCCATTACAGTCCAATAAGATGCAAATGAAAAGAATAAAAAAAAAGAGAAATGAACACATACACAAATGGACACCAGATTTACATGGGAAAACCCTTACAAGAGAAAAACCCACCACACAAAGAAAAGCCTCTTTGTATTACAGTAAGGAAAATTACATACAAAGATTAGACTTAACTTTCTAATGTCAATTTACAGTAGCAACATTCACTGATGAATCTTGTACAGAATATTAATCTCACAATGCTCTAGGATGCATACAATGAACCCACTCAGATCAATCTATGTTCAATCAAGCAACTCTTTCATTATCTCGAACTTGATCATCATCTGTTACAGAACACAATCCATTCTCTCATAGTATTTTCATCTTCCGCATAGGAACGGTTGCAACAGTCCAACTACCAATGGTTCTCCTTCCTCTTCGCTCATTGGTTCAGAACACACCACGTAGGACAAATGTTCAAACTGAATCGCATGTCAGTGAGACACTAGATCGTGTCTCCTCAATGCCAAAATTCCTGATCATATAGCTATCGACAAGACCAAAGTTATCGACAACACCCTACGAAGTTAGTTTGATAACAAATAAAGTCTCCTCAATATAACAAGAAAACCAACTATCCATTAGCAAGAGTCATATCGAATGAAAAACCATTGGTAAGACTTCTCACCGATGTCCATTGCAGAACTATCAACAAGACCATCACTATCACTAAGAGTCTTAGAGAACCTTTCTGTCACACCGATGTTCATCGTGTGTAAAACCATCAGTGAGATATCCTCTATCGGCAAGAGTTTACATCGATCACAAAATAGTCAGAGAGACCAACACTATCGACAAGAGTTCTCATCAAACACAAACCAGTCAATGAGACCAACACTATCAGCGAGAGATCATACCGAATGCATACCTATCGACGAGACCACATTCATTAGAAAGAGTTCTCACCGAACACAGACTTGTAAGCGAGACCACATTCATCATAAATAGTTCTCACCAAACAAAGACCTGTCGGCAAGAGTTCATACTAAAAGTATACCCGCCGGTGAGAGGAGAACCATCAACAAGACTAGCACTTTCAGAAAGAGCTTGAGAGTCTCCTCAATGTCCAATATGAATCAACTCATCGGCAAGACATAACCAAAGTCTCAACGAATTTGATCTTTTGAACACAGCTACTAGTCGGTAAGATATTCTGAGGGTCTCACTGATTTTTCTCTTTCAAGAGTTTCATGTCGGTAAGCTTGAGGCACATTTTCCAACAATCTCCCACTTGATGAAGATCTTACTTACACCTCTAGAGCACAACAAAACTATTGAAATTCATGGGCACTAAGGCCCATCGAACTGGCACACCACCTAAACTTGTCTTTAGTCACTAGTTTCATCAATGCATTTGCAACATTTTCTAGAGTATCCACTTTTTCTAAAGAGACCTTTCCATCGTCAACCATATCTCATACAAAATGATACTGCACATCAATATGTTTCATCCTAGCATGGAAATTAGGATTTTTCACCAAACAAATAACACTTTGATTGTCAGAGTAAATTGTAATTTTCCCTGCATCAAACCCAATGTTAGAACACAAACATTTTAACCAGATTGCTTCTTTACAGGCGTGTGTTGCTGCCATGTATTATTCCTCTATAGTGGACAAAGTGACTATAGCCTTCCACTTACTCATCCAACTAACTGCACCACCATTCATCATGAAAATATATCCACTAGTGGATCTTCTACTTTTAATGTCCCCTACCCAATTAGAATCCACATAGCCTCGAATGCTAAGAGTTCTCTGTGATTCAACCAAATTCCCATGGTAACACAAAGCATATTCTAAAATTCCCTTTAGATATCTAAAAATTCGTTTCACAGCATCCCAATGTGTCCTTCCAGGATTTTCCACAAAATGACTAAGTACTCCTACTGATTGGGAAATGTCTGGCCTTGTACAGACCATTGCATACATTAAACTGCCAACTGCACTAGCATAAGGCACTCTGATCATGTCCTCTATCTCAATAGGATATTTTGGACAGTTTTCAACAAATAGCTTCGTTCCCTACAAAACTGGAACAACTAGCTACTTGCAATCAGTCATACAAAATCTCTCCAGAACATTAATAATATACTTACTCTAACTGAGCCAAAGTTTTCTACTCTTTTTGTCCCTGGTTATTTCCATTCCCAGAATATACCTCATTGCACCAAGATCTTTCAATTTGAATTTGCAGACAACTGATATTTTAGATCAGAAATCTTTAACTTATTATTGCCTATCAATAACATATCATCAACATAGAGAGAAAAAATAAGAACACAATCATTTTTAGCTTTGTACTACAAACAATGATCAAATTTCTATCTTACAAATCCCAATGAAAAAATAAAAGTGTCAAACTTCTGGTACCACATTCTAGGATATTGTTTTAATCCATACAAATATTTTTTCAACTTGTAAACCATATTTTCTTTTCTTTTTTCCACAAAGTGTTCAGGTTGGGACATGTAAATTTCTTCTTTAAGGTCACCATGAAGAAATTTTGTCTTCACATCCATCTCTTTAATCTCTATGTCATACGCTGCTACAAGTGACAAAAGAAATCTGATAGATATTAGCTTAGCTACAGGAGAAAATATTTCTCCATGTAATCAATTCCATCTACTTGGGAATAGCCCTTCATAAACAACCTTGCCTTATACTTTTCCACACTGCCATCCAACCCTATTTTCTTTTTAAATACCCATTTGCAGCTAATAGATTTTTTTCCTTCAGGCAATGGCACCAAAATCCAAGTGTCATTCTTTTCAAATGATGTCATTTCTTTATTCATGGCTTCCAACCAAGAGTTTGAATCAGACATTCAAAATGCCTCTTTCAAAGTCCTAGGCTCATTAGTGCTAGAAATTAAAGCATAGGAAGAAGTAGAATCTAACAAAGAAAACCCATACCTATTAGATTGCTTTATTTTACGTGTTGACCTCCTCACAGGCTGAGGGTGAGGTTGATCTTCTTCTTCAGAACTCTCAGAACTACTTGAGCTCTTCTTAGTTTTAGGTACATTTTGAATTTTCAATTCCTCTTTATTTGGTGTCAGAGGAATTTCAACTACATCCATTTTATTTTCTTATTTTGTCTCTAACTACAGATCCAAAGTAGAAGGCTTCAGCTCACGAAAAAATAACACTTATGCTATATAGAACCTTCTCTGTATCAGGATTCCAAAGCTTGTATTCTTTTATGCTAGCACTATAACCAATAAAAATATATGTAACAGCCTTTTTTTTCCAATTTATACCTTTTTTAATTCAGAACATATGCATATGCCTCACAGCCAAAGACATGAATGTGTCTCAGAGAGGGCTTCTTTCTAGACCATGCTTCCAAAGGTGTTTTCTCAACAAGAGTGGAATTCGAAGAATGGTTTATTAAATAACATGTTGTTGCAATTGCCTCAGCTCAAAACTTCTCCTCCAAGCCAGCACTCCTTAGCATACTTCATGCTCTTTCCATCACTGTCCTGCTGAACCTTTCAACAACTCCATTTTGTTGCAGAGTGTAGGGTGTAGTTTTATGTCTTTTAATCCCATGATATTTACAGTACCTTTCGAACTCATCAAAACAAAACTCACTGCCATTGTCATTCCTTAAACATTTTATTTTTCTTCCAGTATGATTTTCCACAAGCATTTAAATTCCTTAAAATGAATGAACACTTCTTATTTACTTTCCAAAAAATAAACAAATGCCCTTCTTGAATAATCATCAATGAACGAAACATAATATCTTGATTTAGACAAAGAAGGAACATTTACTGGACCAAAAACATCATAATGTATAGAATCAAGTAAACTAGAAGATTTGTGAGGAATAGAGTAGAATGAAACATGGTGTTGTTTACCATATATACAATTTTCACAAAACTCGAATTTGAGGTTACAATCGTCAAGCCCTTCAACCAGGTTTTTATTTTTCAAGGTTTTTAAACCTTTTTCTCCAAAGTGGCCAAGCCTATGATTCCAGAGCATAGTCTTTTCTATTGGAAGTTTAACTTCCATAGAGTTTGCACTATCAGGAACATTTTCCTCCTTTTCTCCATGAGTAGCCTTTTGTGACTTTGCAGAGACACTATTGCATTAGATAGCAAGTGCATCCATCTTATACAAAGTACGAGTATGAACACCCCTAGGTAGCACCATTGAGCCTCTAGTCATCTTGCAGCCATTTCCAGAGAATGATACTTGCACTCCAACATCGTTCAACTTACTAACATAAAGTAAATTTTGAGCCAGACCTAGTATATGCATTACATCATTGATTCCCTTCACTCTTCCATCTGGGAACTGTATTCTAACTCTTCCACAACCAACTATTTCCAGAGATGAATTGCTTTCCAAATACACCCTTCTGCCATCATATTTTTTATACTTAGTGAACCAATCTCTATGAGATGTCATGTGAAAGGATGCTCCTGAATCAATTAGCTAGACATCATCTGATGCCTGTGTAGCCAAGGCTGCAATGAAATCATTTGCATAACTCTGAGAAGAATCATTGTCAAAAGAATACTTCTTATTCTTTTTTTCCTCTTTTCAATCCTTTCAGATATGACAAGGTTGCCCACTGAAGACATGTGAAATTGACATCATGCATTCGAATAGGTCATATTCATCCATTCAGCAAATAAATCAAGTTTATTTATCAATCTCCTAAAGTCATCAGTTTAAATTAAATAAATCAACTTGATCCTAACATCACCCTCGATTAAATAAATCAATCATTTATTTAATTAAGTCTAAAATCACCTTTCATCCTGTTTTGATTTAAATAAATCAAAATATTCAAGTCAAAGGGGTGAAAGCATCCAATCATCATTAAGCTATTCTAACCCTGATTAATCTAATCTAATGCATGTCACATCCTCTATCTTTTCCCACTTGCACCAATAAATCAATTTATTGATCTATTAAAATCAGCATTTTCCATCAACATGGCATCTTTGAGGAATATCCCCTCAAGTTTGAATTCAAAATCAAGTGGACATGTACATCCAACAAAGCAATTAATGTCTCTTACATGTCCCTTGCACAAGTCAAACTCAGAATTTACTCTCAAATTCAAATTTGAATCTCCCTCTCTTGAGAACATTTCCCAAATCTTGCACATTCCTTATCCTATCACAAGTTGACAAGTGGCCTTTTCTCATTGGTGGATCTTTAATCCCACATCCTCCATGTTTGGCATTCTTGTATCACTTTTAGCCATAAATAAAGGTCTCATCTATTGTTCAAATCCTCCACAACTCCACAATCATTCATGTAAAGTCACTCTCTTTAGGAGAACTGATTTTTGCCACCATCACTCCATCTTCAGGGCATTTCATCATTTAGCTTATCTATCAAGGATTGGGAAAGGGCTATTTTCCACAATACCACCAATCCACTATGAGATATAATTTTCTTCATGTTTTATTATATGATTTCACTTTATCTATATAAATATTTGTTGCTTTGATTGCATTATTAGCATGTAGAGTTATTTCATAGGGATGTTGATTATTAGTTTGGTTTTAAAATACTAACCATTTGCAGATTTTGACATCCACATAATGGCACTAGGAGGGCTTGTAATTTGCATTTCATTTTTAGTTAGTGGTCTATTTTTCCTTATGGGAAAAAAATGATCTATTGAAATGCTTTATTAAGTGGTCAGTCATTCCATATATATTTAAACATGCCTAGATATTGAAGCATTCAGGAAACAAGAACACTCTTTATCGGATTTATGTTTGACTAATCTACATTTTTCTTATCTTGATTCACTATGCTTCCATTTTGGCATAGGAAAAGAAACATGTGGTGTCTTTCATTAACATGGTTGTCTTTATTTTCCATGTTTTGTATTTGTTCTCTTGTTAATAGATATTACACTCCATATCCATTGGATTCGCCATCTACTTTTGCAAGTTGAACATTTAATATCACTGTCTTTGTTGGTTGTTTTTTTTCTTTCTGGAATGCCTCACGTATTTCCTTAGTCACTCCCGACTTTGATGTAAGAAGAACTTCCCTCAAATTTTTGTTGCCCCTCTATCTTTGAGATCCCAGTCTTCTTAGTAGGGATCTTTTCCTTCTTTGATGTTGCCACCCTTTTAGCGGCAGATTTGGTTATGAGCCTCTTCGCAACCATCTTCTTTGTAGCAGTCTTAGACATAGCCACACCTTTAGTGACAGACTTGGTAGGAGCCTTCACCTCATTCTCTAGCAACTCTTTCATGAACCCATCATCTGTTGAGTATAAATTCTTCTACGATGTACAATCTATACCATTGCTTCTCAGCTGTCATTCCTCAAGTTCCAACAATGCTTTCTTAGACTTCAACACAAATACCAGGAGCAATGCCATAGCAATCAGAATCATTACATTAACATGAAAGTTTTTAAAGCCTTTTCAACTAGAATTTTTGTGCCGGTAAGGAGGCCATGGGCCAAGCGATGGAATACGACTTCACACCTACCAAATACATTCGCTTGAAAGTTTTTTTTTACATTTATTCACTACCAACCACTACAAGTCACATTAGCTTTGGAGATTTTTTAAAAAGAATTTAGGCACGACTCTCACTTGTTAGACATGATTTGAAGTGTGCAGGCATGTCAACATCAATAAAGCAGTCAAACTCTTTCTAATCTGATTTTCTGCATTCATAATAACTCGCTGAAATATTATGTAACCATGCCATGTACTTTGTTTTCCTTTGTAAATTTTGCATTTATATGTCTTTAAGGCATCAATTAAATGTTTCTCTCCAAAATATGCAATTTGCGTCCCTTGTCTAGCTGCATGAGTGTTGATATCTACAGGAGTTTCACAATGAACAGGAGCAACTGATATTTTGTTTTTAATGCTACAAAATATTGCCTCTACATTTGCACCTTAACAGTCCTTTTAACACCCTGTGCCATGGTTTCCAACCCGAAACATCAATATATATATTTATTGTGTACTTATGTTGCTGACTTTTGCTTGTCCTCCTATGCATATCCTGTGTTTATGTGTATAGATCTTGACAGTATTTACTACTTTGTATCACTGAGATTTAGACAATTTGACATGGGCTTATTTGGATTGGCATGGGAAAGGTGCTATTTTGAAACAAGAGAACTTTCAAATCAGAGATGGTATTCTGTCGCAAAGCTCACGGGAGGAATAAATGGTGGCATTGGGAGATTAGATATCTCTATTTATTAGCTAGCAATTGAATGCATAGGGCATGGATCATTCCTAAAGTAGGATTCCTTTCTAATATCTTTTATATGTCTGATATGTGACAAGCAGTGGAGGAGGCGTATGAAATGATTTCAATTATTTGAACTTTTTACTAAAGTTCTATGGCAAGGGACAAAAATATCAAAATTTAAAGGTGAAAATCGATGCAGGAAAAAGATTATTTTCAAATTTGCAACATGGGCAGAAAATATGTGTATGGTTGAAGAGTTAATGGAAGTGACATAGCAGTAGAAAAAATGAAATAAATGGCAGTTAAAGGAATCCAAAATGAGTCAAGAGCCTTGACAATGTTCTAATTTTTGTCAAACTAATTAAATGATCTTTATTTTTTTTTTTGGCAGAGACTTTCAAATTTTGTTTCTATGCTTTGATTAGATATGACAGTCCTATTTTTGTATTAAGTCATCGAAATCTTTATTGCATAAGTTGTGATATTCTATTAAGTGGAAATTTATGACTGAGGCAGTGAAGAAGACTAAGTTTCTTGTTTGCATTTAAGCTGCTTTTCTCTCTATTGTTAAGACTAAGAAAGTCACATTCACACATATAGGATTTATTATCATATGCAGATTTGAATAACTGATTCAATGCAATAAATGTTATAAAGTTTACCTTTACTTGCTAACCTAAAAATGTTGGGTGTATGAGTTCTTCGAATCAATTGTTCTTTTATGAAGGTGGGGGGTAAAATTGACATTTATTATTGAGTTAATCATAAATAAATCATGTGCATTAGTCAATACAATTTGTTTTATTCATCTCTTTAAAAGGTTTCCTCAAATGATTAACATGTCTTATTATTACACAATACATGCATAACCCTTATTTATGATGTTTGATAGGGAAAACAAAGGAAAGCGTAAGGTGTGAAGGTGAAAACAAAGGAAAATGAAGGTGTCAAAAGAAAAACAAAGAAAACAGGGATTTCACTCACTCAAGGGGTCTTGCATCAAGAAAGAAAAGTGGTTTTTCCTCAAGTGTTGGAATAAAGAGAAAACAAACAATATTGGAGTGAAGCGAAATTGAGAATTAGAATTTGAAATTCTCAAAATTATTTTTTAATGCTTGAGACTTCGTTGCACACTTTAATTTTATGTTTCAAACTAACTCACCTCTTTTGGGCTCTTAAAAAGAACATTTTGATTTTCGTGACAAAGGGGCTTAAAAAGAACTTTGTCAAACTCACTAGTTTTACAATTTCGGATTAAAAAATTGAACAATCAAATCTTCATCTTTCCTTTAGTGCTTAAAATGAATTAAATCTTTGTTTTGAAGGATAAAATGAATGTGTATCTTTATTATTTTGTAATTATTTACACAAAGTAATATCATCAAAAGATGTAAGTACTTCTCTCGCACCTCAGGGCAATCTTGAGAATCAAAAGGCTTTTGGTGACATTAAATTGTGTAATTAATTTCCTCCACACTTTGATTTGGGTTTAAAATTGAACAAGATCTTGTGAGAGTGTGAGTGGGGGCATTATCACATATATTCTCTCTCTTTGTTTCCATCAAAGATTGATCGAGTTACGTATTCTATTTTACTCACTTTTTTTTATCGTAGAAGGCTTGCCTTGGGGAAAAAGTACTCACCCAAGGGAAAAACTCAATTGATAACACTATAAAGCCAAGAGTATTTCCAACCGGGATATAAATGTGGGTATTGGAGTAAACACCAGTATCACGTGGTTGAATCCGATGAGATGGATCTGAAAGGGGACTCTCGCCGTATGGGTCAATCTCCACGAATGGAAAGTCCAAAATAGAACCCTTATTTTGTAGTGACCAATTGATCCATTGAGTGAGTTTATCGAAGTGGTGCATTGGAACTTAGATTCCAAGAAGTTACTTGCCAGGTCCTATCTTGGTTGAAATATAGAGGTTAAGACTTCATTCTTAACATACCTTTATATTTTTCCTTGGTTGCATGTAAAATCATCTCTTTTTCTACGAAGGGCATGAGGCAATCCCACCAAGAAAAATGTACCAATTGAGCTAAGATATTATATTGCTTGTGAGTTAGTTTGAAAACATAGTGCTTTTGATCAAAAAAATTGAAACCATCATTCAACGAATCATCAAAATTGCAAACCCTTTAGGAGAGGAAAATATCCTTGAACAAATTCACATGTTATTGCTTATCCCTTGGTATTCGTATCCTTAGAGGCTTCTAATAATTTCGATTGCATCTCAATTTTCTCCTACTAAGGTCAATAATAGGTAACTCTTGCCTCAAATTTCCTTGGCTTCCGCATAATACACTTTGCGGGATAAGGGGAAAGTTGAGACATTAGACATCTAGATTCAAAATCGAGTCAACAATGTGTTTGTGGTAAAAAGAATCCATTAAGAAAAGATTGAATCAATTGGACCCCACACATATGCTTGGAATCTTTTTGTCATATGTTCTTCATGCAAACATTGGTCTTTTGATTTTGAAATTACTCTTCGAGAAAGGCATGTTCTCCACTATCTTGGTGTAATAAACAAGTCATTCCTAGATTCATTTAGGATCAAATCAAACACTTCATTCATTCAAACATCTATCAAAATCCATCCCAAAAACAACTTTAGAGCTTTGAAGACATCATTCTAGACTTGGGTAAATCATAAAAAAAAAAATCACCTTGTTTAGTTAGGAGTATGGGAATGCATCAATTCTCATACCTCTAATTAAATCAGCAATACTTTGAACAAGTTCATCCTAAGATAACATCTAACATCTTAGGGTTTACAAGTTCATTATCTAAATCCAATAAAACCAATCAAAATCAAAACCTAAGTCTAGCATTGATCCAAAGTCCCTAAATGTTCAACACCCATATCATTTACACCTTTTGTCCTTCATCTCGTCATTAGTCCTAAGAACCTTAGAGGTCACTTTTACAGCAAGGTCAAAACACAAGGAGAACATGGAATATAAACTTGATCCATACATCATGAGTAATCCAAATCAACTAAACTTTCAAAGCCTTACAATGTTGATTGATTATCAAAACTCACACTTATACAATCCATACATGGGATCATTACCTTCTACAAATGTCAATGGCACAAATAGTGTGAGTATCCCAAAATCAAAGATTGGAGCACATTTCCCGATGGTAGATCTAAATCCAAACCTACAAGTTTGTCAACTAAACAATCAATACATGAGCCTTTAAATGAACAACGTCATCCCATCAAATCCCTACATGCCAAATGAGAATGTACCAAGTACACATTTTCCAAACATGAATCCGGAAAAATTTGTGATAAATATGTTTTCAAATCACACAAATGTTGTTCAAAGTCCAAACACGATGATAATGACTCCATGTATTGATCCAAGTCAAGGTAACACCATGCAAAGTGAAAGTTACCTAAATCAAGGCAATGTGATTCCCAACACCAACAATGTTCCATTTTGACCTATCATGCCAAATCTAAACATCATCCCAAATCAGAACAAGGTCCAAAATCAATTTTTCCATGATCCCATTCAAAAACCACGAGTATGCATCCCAAACCTGCTTGAACAAAAACCAAATCAACAATATTAAGGGAGTCAAGATCGAAATCAAGATCAAATTTGGTGAGATCAAATTGCTATACTTACCAAATTAGTTGAGTCATTGTGCCAAGAGACATCTCCACCAACATTAACCATATCAATATCATTCATTTGTTTAGGGCTTCCCCCTTTACCTAGCACCAATCACTCCATCCAAATAAATCCACCTAACACCAATCAAGCCATCACATCAAATCCTTTAAATATACTATTGACATCGCACCAACAGATGGTATCTAGTCAAATGACAACATCAATCCTAACAAATAAAAATATGGTCTCCCAAGGACCTATCACCTCGGTCATTCTGACCAACACTATCACTTCAATCATTCCAACCACCACTCTCACACCCAACACATCTCAACCCCTCACTACGATGATTGCTCTGAGCATATCTCAAACACTTGTCACTACATCCAAGACAATTCTAAATCTGCCACCACTACCATAAAAACCAAATGCAGCAAGACAATATAACATTGCACTAAAGGCTCACCAGGCCTACCAAAAGGCCATCCAACAATATCTAGCCATGCAAAAAGCAAGACAAGCTCAACAAGTGCAACAAGCCTCTCAAGCTTCCCAAGCCTCTCAAGCTACCCAACAAACACAAGCACAAACATGAAAAAATTCAACCATTGGTGATATGATTGACAATCCCCCCACCACAATTGCTGAAAGCAATGATCAAGATCTATCTATCAAAGAGCGCATTGAAGATGTTTCTATCTCATCCAAAGATCAAATCAGCATATGTCAAGAGTCACTTTTCAATCATGATAAAAATCCACCAACCAATAATGATCCAATTCAAGAAATGTCAACATCATTTGAACTTATGGTTGAAAACATTGGAAATCCCTTCACCACAATTGTTGAAAACAATGATCAAGATCTCTCCATTGATGAGCACCTTGAAGATGTTTCCACCCCATTGAATGATCAACTCACCATACATCAAGAACCACTTTTTAGTGATCTATTTCAAGGAGTGTTAGGATTATTTGATCCTATTTACATAATGCATGATCCATTCACCTATGATCATGATGAAAATGTCTTTACATCACCTTATGAGTTAGAGAACATATCTCAAGAATTTATTCTAAAGCATGATCAAAATATTTCACCAAGGTCTAGCAATGGTCCTTTCCAAGACATTTTGATCCCCTTTAACCTCATGGTTACAGATACCGAAGGAATCCCCAACTTGACACTTGATCCAAGTCCACACAAAGACCAAGAGGATATTGAGCCATTCCCCATGCCTAATGATGACATCCAAGAACCCTTTGTAAGAAATCCATCCTTTGAAACTAACCCATGTCAAGAACTTGATCCAAAGCATGTTGAAGGCAACTCCGAAATCATTCAAAATCAAGAATTTGTATCCCCAAGATACTACAATGATCTAATGGACACTCTCCTATCTATGAAAGATGCACATACTCCTCCATCTACCCATGAGATGATTTCTATGGATGGACACATAGATGATCATCATTCAGAACAGGATCCCTTTATTCCTGATTGTTACACAAAAAGAGCATGTTATTGATTCATATAGTCAAACAAAATTGTCAACATCAGGATCAGATATATCCAAAATCCAAACCGAAGACATCATGTATGAAGAAATCCAACATTATCCACTCCAGGAAGCAAGTTAGATAGAACAAGATATTTCAGAGTTAGTAAAACATCCAATCGAAATAACATCATCTATAGTGGTCATTTATTAGAGAATTCATTCTAAACAAGAGCTCTCGGGAAAAGAAGAATCAAAGCATGAAGGTACTACTACCTCCATACTGGGGGCAACTTCATCTCATGCAAATTTCAACATAGGGGGCATGAAGAGTCCTTATGATGAAACTAGTGTCAATACTACAACCAACCATGTCATGAATCTTCATCCACCCATCAACCCATCCACGAATTGGGACCAACGTTGAAAGAAATATTTGAATTAAATCATAAGGAATGTTATCAAAGTAGAAGAAACAAGGAAGTATAATGGAAAAATAAAATACGCATGGATACCAAAAAATACAAAGAAAGATCATCCCTATCAAACTCCATCAGCCAAAGAAACTATGGGGAAAAATAAAAAAGGGAAAAGTATCCATCAAAGATGTCCACAAAAGAAACAAAAGGATTTTCAAGTGACGTACAAAGTGTATCAAGTAGTTGTTCCTAATTTCACACACACTTTCGTATCCACCCATCATTGCTCATTTTCCCACGTTTGGAGAGTCAAATATTCCAAACTGTCAACCAATCCATCTTTTATCCCTAAACACACTCCATCCACGCCTCCACACATGATATCCAATTCTCAAATTGACCATGTATTGGCAGTGACCCTTTATCATAAGGATTTAGAAGGCACTCTATCGTGATGTATGCTTAGAGACAAAGTTAGCCCTGATATCAATAAAGAAGATCAAGAATCCCAAAAGTTGCATTCAAGTGCGTGTATCTTAGCAAAGCAACTTCTTCAAGTAGAATATCGATGGCACATTATGACAGGGGCATCTACATTAGCAACACCTTGTGATTTAGCATGAGCTTAAAATCTTTCAGAAAAAACCAAAAAAACCAAAAAATATGAAAATCCAAAAACAAAAAAATTATAAAAAGGATTGAAAATAGTAAAGAAAAAAAATTGTCCTCTAGTGAAAACCACTATGGTGGCACTTTGGGAAAGACCATGATGAAAACCTAGCAAATAGGCATCATGTGTAGAATTAAGCATCTACGTGCACCATTACACGTGAAAGCATCTCATCCCATCCATAATAAATCTAGCATCCCATCCATCTCTGCCATAATAAATCCATGAACCATTTATCCAGTCCATGTGAATGCATTTGCATCCATTTCCCAAGGTATATTCATCTTGATGAAAATTTGGGGCACACTTTACACTTGCTTATGGTAAACATCTTGGCATGGGTTGTTTTCATTGATCCTATCCTATGTAGCATTATCTAAGCCATGAATCATTATCCAAATGAGCATTCTTTATCTAAACACCTAACCTTATCACAAGATAATCCTTGGCATCCTTTGCGCACTTACCATATCCATCCATCCATACACCTATCCAAGGATCCACCCATCACATTCCATACATTGCTAGACACTAGAGGCAAATATTTACATCTTGCTTCGGGAATAAACCTTGATCTATATCCTCCAACTTATGTGGTGATCCGAACATTGGAAAACATGAAACCAAATTGGTCAAACCACTTGAGAGAAAAAATCCAAATCACTAGCCCATGGCATATTTTGACAAGAAGATGTTCCTTATCAGGCTTTATCTTTCATTGAACATCAATCCAAACAATCACTAATCAGTTGCATATAATTTTCACATCAACATCACATCAAATCATTCAAACAACTTTTGTTCCAAATCAAGCTTCATCAATCATGATCAATCAAATCCAATCAAGAAATCAGCAGGATATCCTTGTGTTGCTTAACACTATCCTTGCATTGTTGTGCATCCTTAGCAATGTTATCATCATCAGTCTTGATCAAATCATCATCAATCCATCATCATCTTAGGGATATCTTTCCCAATCCTTGTGTTGCTTAACACTATCCTTGCATTGTTGTGCATCCTCAACAATGTTATCATCATCAATCCTAATCAATCCTAATCAATCCAATCCTTGCATTGTTGTGTACCCTCAACAATGTTATCATCATCATCAATCCATCGATTCGATCAGTCAACCTTAGCTTGTTCTTCAACAAAATCCCAAATAGATCACTGATATCATATCCATATCCAAATCATCAAAATCATATGAAAAATCCAAAACATCGAAATTGAAAATCCAAAACCATTCAAAACATCAAAAAATCCAAAGAAGTCAAAAAAATTGGAATTCAAACTACATCTCTGAGCTTAAACGTAGGAAAGGCTCATATTTGATAAGCCCCCAAGACACAAAATCCCAAAACATTCAAAAAAATCAAAAGTCAGAAAAATTCAAAAAACAAAAAATCCAAAAATATTCATAAAATCTGACAAAATCCAAAAACATTCGAAAAAATAAAAAATCAAAACATTTGAAAAATCCAAAAACCCAAAAATAGCCTCAAAACTTTCCAAAAATGTCAAAAACATCCAAATATTTGAAAAAACCCATCTGTCTCATCTCACTTGCACCCACAATAATCAATCATCCATAATAAATTGATCATCACCTTCATCCTTTGGCAAAACAAACAAAAACAATCATAGCAATCAGCAAAAGCAAACATCAAACACAAAATCAAAATTGAAGCAACAAACCTTTAAAACAAAATCAAACTCTTGATCATTTTCAAACATGTCAGTCAACCTTATATCAACAGCCTATCAATCAACTTATCAAACCATCATCATCCTATACAATGCATGTCCTAGGATATATCGTTCCCATAATGGGCATCATTTTGGATATCACCTTGGATTCTTATGCTATCAAAACAAATCCCTTTGGCTAGAGGTATGAAGAACATTGGCTTGTTTGTGTACTTGATCTTTTATTTTGATTTATTTTATTGCGCTCATTCCAAGGACCTCTCAATGATATCCAAACGAAGGATTTAGAGAGATAGGAATGGGACAATGATCATTATCTTTTGTCTGTTGTGCTTGTTGGAAGTTCTTGTAATATAACTTGGCGAATACTTACTTTATTAAGTACGTCCTACCAAGGTTTTTGTATGTCAAGTGTGAACAAAAATACTCCTATCTATTTATCGAGTCAGAGTCCATCGCACTAGGTACAACGCCATCCTAGTTCTTTATACCTTGATGCATCGTACCTACGTGTGTTATCAAACATAAGGTAAGTAGCCCTTTTAAATTCCCAACCCTTGATAAGCTCATCATCATCATCATCTCTAATAAAGTCTCATCAACTCATGGACTTGTTGGATCCTCTTGTCATCATCTCATTTCCGCACTAACATAACATCACCAATGCATCCATCCTGCATCCAGAAAACTATCAGAATACCACATATCGCTCATATCATACATAATAGGAAAGATAGATCATTTCACATGCATTGCATTTGCATCATCATCATAATATAGATCTGTTAGTCTAAGCATTTGCATAAATCATCCATTGCATAATCATAGCATATCACATCATCCATCTCATCCATCATCACATCATATCATCATTTAAGTTGTTTAAGATAATATAGATTTGTTATTCTAAGCATCTTAAAACCATCTCATCACAATCATCCATACCATCCATTTTGAACCTCTTTATCGCGAGAACGACCCTCAAATTGAATCTTTTTGCTCGATCTCTCAAGGGATAAATGTACCAGTGTACTTTTTTGCTGGGACATCCAAAAAAATCAGAAAATTTTTGAATTTTGATCGTGGCAGGTTTATTCTTTGAACCAATGCAACAAGTACATTGCATCAAAAAGGGGAAAAATGTAGACAAATGAAATTGACATCATGCATTCAAATAGGTCATATTCATTCATTTAGCAAATAAATCAATTTTATTTATCAATCTCCTAAAGTCGTCAGTTTAAATTAAATAAATCAAATTGATCCTAACATCACTCTCCTTGATTAAATAAATCAATCATTTATTTAATTAATTCTGAAATCACCTTTCATCCCTTTTTGATTTAAATAAATCAAAATATTAAAGTCAAAGGGGTCAAAGCATCTAATCATCATTAAGCTAATCTAACCCTGATTAATCTAATCTGATGCATGTCACATCCTCTAGCTTTTCCCACTTGCACCAATAAATCAATTTATAGATTTATTAAAATCAGCATTTTCCATCAACATGGCATCTTTGAGGAATATTCCCTCAATTTTGAATTCAAAATCAAGTGAACATGTACATCCAACAAAGAAATTAATGTCTCTTACATGTCCCTTGCACAAGTGAAACTCGGAATTTACTCTCAAATTCAAATTTTAATCTCCCTCTCTTGGGTACATTTCCCAAATCTTGCACATTCCTCATCCTATCACAAGTTGACAAGTGGCCTCTTCTCATTGGTGGATCTTTAATCCCACATCCTCCATGTTTTACATTCTTTTATCACTTTTGGCCATAAATAGAGGTCTCATCTATTGTTCAAACCCTCCACAACTCCACAATCATTCATGTAAAGTCACTTTCTTCAGGAGAATTGATTTTTCCCACCATCACTTCATCTTCAAGGCATTTCATCGTTTAGCTTATCTATCAAGGATTGGGAAAGGGATATTTTCCAAAATAGCACCAATCCACTATGAGATATAATTTTCTCCATGTTTTATTATATGCTTTCAATTTATCTATCTAAATCTTTGTTGCTTTGATTGCATTATTAGCATGTAGAGTTATTTCATAGGGATGTTGATTATTAGTTTGGCTTTAAAATGCTAACCATTTTCAGATTTTGACATCCACACCCACAATTCCAACACTTTACCTTGGACTTCTTACTAGGAGACTTTGATTTCCCCTCTTATTTGGATTTGGACTTCTTGTCCTTCTTGCCTTTTTCTTTCGATCTGCCTCTTACAGCAAGAGCCTCCTTCGCCATCTAAGAAGATTTTCTTCTCATCTCTTCTGATAACAAAGAAGCAACAATATATTCCATCTGAAAAGAGGAAGTAGTACTCCCAATAGCCATCACCAAGTGATTCAAAGAATCTGGAAAAGAACATAACAGTAGCATACAATGATCTTCTTCATCAATCTTCAAACCCATAGATGCTAACTGAGGAATCAACATGTTGAGAGCATTCAAATGATCAGAAACAGATGCTCCTTTCTGCATTTTCAAAGAGTACAACTTCTTCCTCAAGAAAAACTTATTCACCAAGGACTTGCCATGATAAATAGCTCTCAGTCTTTTCCACAAAGAGGATGTTGTCTTTTCTTCATGAACATTAAGAAGAATAGAGTCTGCTAAACAAAGCCTTATCAGCCCCTTTGATTTTCAATCTGCAAGGTCCCACTCCTCTTGCTTCATGCCTTTGGGCTTCGTTCTAGACAAAGCAAGCCAAATATCATGATCGCCCAATAGATCTTCCATTTTGAGTTTCCACAACTCAAAATTACTACCATTGAATTTCTCAATTTCAATCTTTCCTGACGTGCTTGCAATCTTAATCTATAATTTGAATTACTAGACTTCTACAAGACTTCCACTGAATAGAATTGACATGTTTATCAAAAAACCCAATGTACCCACAAGGATAACACAACTAGCCAAGCTCTGATACCACTTGTAAGGAAAGCTTAGGTGTGGAACAAACTCTCCTAATGTCAAAACCTCAGGGAAGAATGCAGAGGTGCCTTTAATTTTTTAATTATAGTTCAATAAGATGCACATGAAAAAAATAATAGAAAAGAGAAATTAACACATACACAAGGACACCAAATTTACATGGGAAAACCCTTATGGGATCCTCTTTGTATTAAAATATGAAAAATTACATATAGAGATCTTAACTTTCTGATGTCAATTTACAACAACATTCACTGCTTTTACAAAACATTAATCTCATAATGCTCTCGGACGCACACAATGAACCCACTTAGATCAATCTGTGTTCAATCGAGTTTTCATTATCTCCAACTTGATCATCATCTGTTATAGAGCACTTTCCTTTCTGTCCTCCTTCTGCTTCGCTTAAAAACACACCACGTAGGCATTCGGTGAAAATGTTCAAACTCAATTGCATGTTAGTGATACACTAGATCGGTCTCCCTGATAGAATGCCTGGTCCATAGCCTATCGAAAACACCCTACAAAGTTAGTGTCTCCCTAATATCACAAGTTTCCATCGGCAAGAGTCACCACCATCAGTACATGCCTTCATATATCTTGAAGTTTTTTGGAGGGGTTTTGAAATCTTCTCCAGAAAATTTTGGGATAGCCTTGACAGAATTAGTGGGTATTGCAGGCCACATGAGCCATAAAGAAAACATTCCTATGAATCGAGTATACAGGTATCTTGATCTAGAAGGTCAAGCCTGTAGATGGAGTAGATAAGGCTCTGGATATTGGGATATTACTTCTCACTCTATTGCTCCTTACAGGCGATATAGAATATGTAAGTATTCTTCTCCTAGGTACCATAGCAAGTAACTGGGAGTACTAGAAATGGCCTCTTGAAGATGTTCTTGTTTGGATTTTGGGCATGAAACTTCTAGTTACTTTCCTTGGCCTAATTTAAGAAATATTTGACTTCTAATCAGGTGTTTGGATAACTTCATGTCCCACTAGGCATGCAAGAAAGAGAACTGTCTATCATCAAAACTTGCACCTCTTTGACAGTCTTATGGGAAATTTAGTGAGTGGGGGACTGATTTGCACCTCACTGAATACCTTAAGGATTTTTATAGAAAGTTAACTCTTGTTTGAGTTTTGGAGAAAAGAGTAGAAGGAAATGTAAACATAAAACATAAAAATGGCAATACTCCAAAGCTTTAACAACATTTTAAACCCAATCTTTCCTATGAATGATATATTTAGACATAGAATGCTGCATCCCTTCATTGATGGGAAGAGAATGAACAACAAAGGCTAACTACAAGCATAGTGCAGTATTTCAAATCTCCCCATATGAAGTGTTCATTAAGGTCCAATCAAACATAAAGATTTCCAAGGTTAACATAGAAACATTCAGAGATTGCATAAAATCTCTCTTATTACAAAACAATATAACAAAACAACAACCCTTTAAAAAAATAGATAAGTCCATAGACATAATCCAATTTTCACAAGTTATTATCCTACCATATAAGCCTATAGCATGGAAATAAAAAAATTAAACTATTTAAATTCAACTTGAAACAATATTTGATTTAGAATGAAAGCATAAAGAAGGAAAACCTGATAAAAGCCATACATGCATAGTCTCAAATATTTCTTTCAAACAGTTCATACTTAAATATTGAATGAACTTTAAAACAAAGGTTGAATACAAATCCGATAATAGTTTGGGCATAAAAAATATAACATGCTAGAGAAAACTAGATGTGTAATTCTACTTTTGATAATATATAGTTCTATAACTTAATAAAAGTAAAGAAACTTTTTCCTTGGCAAAGGAAACTAAAACTTGGAATCCAACCCTTTGTTTTGTCATCACCTCTCCTTTATAGCTGCCAAAAGAGAAAACCACTGCTACAACATAGAAGTAATTGCTACCAAATGTTGGAATTTGATAGCAAATGATCTAATCATATATCTTTAGTTAGGTCATAGCAATCTTTGCTCATCAATTCTCAACTTTCACATCAATTACTTTTAGATATTTAGCAAAGATAGTTATCTAAAAGCTATTGGATCCTAGAAAATATCCTAGTAAAAGTATAGTTGACTAGTCATGTAACCCAATGATGTTGACTCATAGCCTTCATCCCAAAAACCAAAAGGGGGCCAAAAATCTCTAAAAAAATCCAAAAGTGATCACTTCATAGAAACACAAAATTCCCACAGCGAAGAGACAATGTGTCAAACGGGCAGAAAGCTATAGACTCATGAAAATTGCTCCTTGAGAAAATTTCTGCCGAGTTGACACATGTCCTAGCCTTCTCTCGAAAGGAAGGTGATAAATGAAAGTTGCACAACCACCACATGGAAAATTGTGCATCTTTCCAAATAACTTTCTTTGAGCACAGACACATCTAAAGCCAAAAAACATAAATAGCTGAAAATAAAAAATGATAAAGGAAAAATTGCTTCACAAGACTGGTGAAGATGATTATTGTTGGAAATACAAGGGCAGACAACTAAGACGAGGGAGTGAATTAGTTTTCACAGAAATTCAAAACTTATTCAACTTATTAATCTTATTCTCAAATCTCATAATTAACCATGAAAACATAAATCATCAACACATTAAAAACACACATAACACTAATATTTTTTATGTGGAAACCCTGTTAGGGGGAAAACCATGGTGGAGGTTAGTCCACAAGATTATACCCTATTAAAAGTATAATGAAAATGAAATATGGGGAGGGCACATGTATTCAAGAACACTGCCTAGAGCTCATTGCTCAATTAAAAAGGAAGAAACATTGTCTTACAAAGAGATTCAGATTACAACCATCCAGATTTTCAACAAAAAAAATAGCATCTACTAATGTCTGATTACAGTTCCAGTTAAGCACATGAACAATTCTTTACTCTTATGTACACTTCTTCACACTCTACTCTACCTTTGAATGATTAGGAAATTATTCACACACACACATTTGGCATACTTCAAATGAAATGAACAATCATTTATATATATCCACAACAAGAAATTTCATCCCTTCGTGTCGGCCTCAATAAAAAATAATAAAATGAATATAAACTATCGGCACATAAATTTTAAGATTAACAATGAGAATCAACCAAGGTCAGTGACAACTTAGTGAGTACCCAAAACAACATCTCCAACATGAAGACACTTCAATTAATTACTCCTCAAAGATCCACAACACGCTACAAACACTATGTCGACCAAGAACAAGAAAAACATGAGCTTGCAAGATAAAGTTGCCAACCATGAGCACAATGATCAATATAGACATGAAAAAAAGATAGAGCATGATTTAGAAACATCCACAAGAATCATGAATCACAAGAGAATCATTTGCAACAGCTAAACTAACTAAAATAGTATCATCTTCAATCAGGAACACCAATTGAAGAAATAGGAAAATTATTAGAATGAAAATCTTCATAACTCGATCAAATCTTCATGTGGATCTTTGAAACTTTATGTGGATAAACTAGATACACTTAACAAAAAAACCTTTAGTCAACAACCTTTGATCATCAACATACAAAAATAACTAAAATGGGTATGTGCAGGATCATGATGGGCCAAAAAGTGGCGATATGTAAGTGATATGATGGCCCATGTGGCTGACGACTTTTTCTTAACCCAAAATTGATGAAACAAAAAGGGTTTTTAAAGGAGATTCTCCAATTTCCACCAATATAAATTATGGTTTACTTTGAATTTAATAAATAATTATTATCCATTTTCTATTTGAATTATGACTAAAGTCCTGATTGATAGGTTGATTGAAAAACATCTATAGATTTCAAACAGTATCACATTTTTTGAATCCAAAACATGCGTCAAATTCTATGCTTCACATACTATAGGATTACAAAAGTAAAAATTGAAGTTCATGAAGTTTTGAGCAAGTTAAGGGCATGTGCAGGATCATGGTATGCCAAACAGGCCCTTAAGTGGCAAAAAAATTAGAAAAATCAGTTAGGAAACTTGACGTAAATTTTGAATAAGTTATCTATATTATTTCAAAAATATGTAAGAATAAATTTGTAAAAATTGAATTTAGTTTCTAAAATACTAGGTTAAAAAATAAATATTTTTGGTGAAAATTTGAAATTTCAATGGAAAAAAAAAAAATAAGAAGTAGGTGTCAAAAAATAATGATAATATTTTTGGCTCATGTCACATATGTAATTTTTTCCAAGTAAATAATTACTTATGACAACTTAGTTCCTCTACTTATATCTAAAATATTATAAAAAATTATTATCATTTTATTGTGAGTCATGGTGTTCAAAACGGACACCTACTTATTTTTTCATACATGAAATTTAAGTACCATAATTTGCATTGACAATTTCAAATTTCACCAAATAGATTTTTTATTTTTTAAAATATACCTAGTAGTTTAGAAACTACATTCAATTTGCTACAGATTCTATTCTAACATATTTCTGAAATAATATAGATAAATTATTGAGATTTTAACGTCAAGCTGCCTAACCCTGATTTTCTAAAGTTTTGCCACTTAAGAGCCTATTTTTTCCATGATGATCCTACACATACCCACATATAGAACCTCAGTTTTCCATTCACAACCTGCAACTCATTTATTACAATTTTCTTAATATCCTCGACATATACAGCTTCAAATGCATTAATTCTAATAGTTTTGACATTAATGACAACCACATATTAGAAACACAACCACAACATCCAACAATCTCCCTCTTTGGTAGTGATGGCAACACATGATGCGAAAAACACTATCAATGCAGCTAACTCTTGACACTTACTCCCCCTTAGAATTTAACTCATCTTTTCCTCAACACTTTCACATGATCTTTCTTCCCACAGTGCTCTTATCCCCATTTGAAATCAATGATAAATATCTCTAAGCTCTGAACCATATATCTAAACATCAGTCTACTCTGCTTGAGTAAAAGCCACCACAAAATCAATCTGAAACAAGATAAGATTATGAAATGCATGGGCTGATGAAATGTAATGCATCCTTAGTTCTAATTAGGAAGGGTAATTACCCCTAACTTCCCTCTGAGATACTCAAAAGTATCGTTAGGAAACGACTTGGTAAAGATGTCTGCAATCTGCTCCTTAGTAGGCACATACTCCCGTATGACTTTCTTTTCACTTACCTTCTTCCTGAAAAGGTGAAACTTGATAGATATATGCTTTGTTTTTTAATGTAGCACCAGATTCTTAGAAATGTTAATAGCACTTGGTTTATCGTAGAATATAGCAATAGGCTCATCATATATAATTCTAATATCCTTTAGAATTTGTTTCATCCACAATACTTGAGTACAATTGTTAGCAGTAGCAATGTACTTGGCCTCTGCAGTAGCCAAGGAAATTGCATGTTGCTTCTTTCTTAACCATGAAATTAGCTTCTTACCTAAGAAAAATGCTCCATCACTAGTACTTTTTATGTCATTCACATCTCCTTCCCAATCAACATCAGTAAAGGCACTCAAGGTAAGATCATCAGCTTTAGGATACCATAGGCCAAGATTAGCAGTTCCCTTCAAGTATCTAGAAATTCTCTTCATAATCTATTTTACTCTTCTTTCAATGCTTCATTCACGCTAGTAGGCTCCGTCTTTGATATCAAGCAATACTCTTCTGCAATATTTCTCCTATTTTGGATACCTTTGTTCTTATCACCCATAATCTGATCTTTTGAATGATTCGATCTTACATACCTTGGAGTCTTCTTAGGATTTTCTTCAACTTTAGGTTCTTCTGATCTCTCTTCTACAACTTCACCAATTTCTCATTCTTCTTCATTTTCTTGATTTATTGGATTGAATTACACTTGATTTGTACTATCATCCTGATCATTAGATTCATATCCACAAGTTTTGTATAGTGTACCTAAGTCTTCATCAACCTTAACATTTTCACTTTCAACCATTTTCTTCAATATTTTATTGTAACACTAGTAGGCCTTGCTTTTAGTAGAATAACCCAGAAAGATACCTTCATTACTCCTAGCATCAAGCTTGTCTATGTCTTCATCTCTCTTAATATAACATCTGCTTCCAAATATCTTGAAGTATTTAATAGTAGGCTTTTGACCAGTCCATAGCTCAAAAGGGGTCATACTAGTATCACCTTTTATTTGTACCCAGTTGAGTGTGTACATAGTAGTACTCACAACTTCTCTCCAATAGATATGAGGAACATTTCCTTCTAGCATCATAGTTCTAGCAACATCTTCAATTGTTCTGTTCTTCCTTTCCACAACTCCATTTTACTGAGGGGTCCATGGTGAAGATAGTTGTCTCTTTATTCCATGTTCTTCACAAAATGAATTAAATTCATTGGAAATGAATTGATCACCTATATCCAATTTCAAACATTTAGTCTTCAAACATGTATCTGTCTCAACCATAGTTTAAAGTTCTTGAACTTTTCCAGTGCTTCATATTTCTCCCTTAAGAAAGTAACCCATACCATTCTAGAATAAACATCAATGAGTAACATGAAATACCTGTAACCTTGTAAAATTTTGACCTTAGAGGGACCACAAAAATTAGTATGGACAAGCTCTAACAATTCATTTGAACAATGCTTTTTACTCCAAAATGGAATCCTAGTTTTCTTTCCCAACTGACATTCCTTGCATATTGCATTAGTAGGTTTCACCAACTTAGGTAGATCGCTCACAGCCTTAGTGGAACTTATCTTGACAATATTATCAAAGTTAACATGACACAACCTCCTATTCCATTACCAGATATATGCTTTGTTTTTTAATGTAGCACCAGATTCTTAGAAATGTTAATAGCACTTGGT
This sequence comes from Sequoia sempervirens, assembly GCA_007258455.2. Taxonomy (NCBI): domain Eukaryota; kingdom Viridiplantae; phylum Streptophyta; class Pinopsida; order Cupressales; family Cupressaceae; genus Sequoia; species Sequoia sempervirens. The sequence continues at coordinate 1,214,587,810 of VDFB02271358.1, forward strand.
TTATCGTAGAATATAGCAATAGGCTCATCATATATAATTCTAATATCCTTTAGAATTTGTTTCATCCACAATACTTGAGTACAATTGTTAGCAGTAGCAATGTACTTGGCCTCTGCAGTAGCCAAGGAAATTGCATGTTGCTTCTTTCTTAACCATGAAATTAGCTTCTTACCTAAGAAAAATGCTCCATCACTAGTACTTTTTATGTCATTCACATCTCCTTCCCAATCAACATCAGTAAAGGCACTCAAGGTAAGATCATCAGCTTTAGGATACCATAGGCCAAGATTAGCAGTTCCCTTCAAGTATCTAGAAATTCTCTTCATAATCTATTTTACTCTTCTTTCAATGCTTCATTCACGCTAGTAGGCTCCGTCTTTGATATCAAGCAATACTCTTCTGCAATATTTCTCCTATTTTGGATACCTTTGTTCTTATCACCCATAATCTGATCTTTTGAATGATTCGATCTTACATACCTTGGAGTCTTCTTAGGATTTTCTTCAACTTTAGGTTCTTCTGATCTCTCTTCTACAACTTCACCAATTTCTCATTCTTCTTCATTTTCTTGATTTATTGGATTGAATTACACTTGATTTGTACTATCATCCTGATCATTAGATTCATATCCACAAGTTTTGTATAGTGTACCTAAGTCTTCATCAACCTTAACATTTTCACTTTCAACCATTTTCTTCAATATTTTATTGTAACACTAGTAGGCCTTGCTTTTAGTAGAATAACCCAGAAAGATACCTTCATTACTCCTAGCATCAAGCTTGTCTATGTCTTCATCTCTCTTAATATAACATCTGCTTCCAAATATCTTGAAGTATTTAATAGTAGGCTTTTGACCAGTCCATAGCTCAAAAGGGGTCATACTAGTATCACCTTTTATTTGTACCCAGTTGAGTGTGTACATAGTAGTACTCACAACTTCTCTCCAATAGATATGAGGAACATTTCCTTCTAGCATCATAGTTCTAGCAACATCTTCAATTGTTCTGTTCTTCCTTTCCACAACTCCATTTTACTGAGGGGTCCATGGTGAAGATAGTTGTCTCTTTATTCCATGTTCTTCACAAAATGAATTAAATTCATTGGAAATGAATTGATCACCTATATCCAATTTCAAACATTTAGTCTTCAAACATGTATCTGTCTCAACCATAGTTTAAAGTTCTTGAACTTTTCCAGTGCTTCATATTTCTCCCTTAAGAAAGTAACCCATACCATTCTAGAATAAACATCAATGAGTAACATGAAATACCTGTAACCTTGTAAAATTTTGACCTTAGAGGGACCACAAAAATTAGTATGGACAAGCTCTAACAATTCATTTGAACAATGCTTTTTACTCCAAAATGGAATCCTAGTTTTCTTTCCCAACTGACATTCCTTGCATATTGCATTAGTAGGTTTCACCAACTTAGGTAGATCGCTCACAGCCTTAGTGGAACTTATCTTGACAATATTATCAAAGTTAACATGACACAACCTCCTATTCCATTACCAACTTTCATCAACTTGCAATCAAACAACTTTTACTAGCATCACTCAAGTGAAAGATATTACCTGTTGTTTTTGTACCTAATGCAATTTCATTTACAAAACTCAATATTTTGCACTTTCCATCCTTGAAATAAAGATTGTATCCCTTATCAAGCATTTGACCAACACTCAAAATATTATGCTTCAATCCTTCCACATACAAAACATCATCAGTATTATGCTTACCATCAACAGAAATGCAACCTCTTCCATGGATCACACCAGCTATATTATCACCAAATCTCACAACACCACCATCATACTTTTCCAACCTTAAAAACTTACTTTTGTCTCCCATCATTTGAAGTGAACATCCACTATCAATTTCCCATTCATCTTTCTCTTCAACTCGAGTAACTAGGGATTTATCCACATTTTTACAACCTGCAGATTCAGTATATGCAAAATTATTTTCCTTGATAGCAATAAATACCCATTCATCATCACTTCTATTTCCTTTATCAGATTCATCATCTATGACACCTTCATCAACATCATAGTAAAACTTCTTCTAAAATCTGTGTTTATTGTATCTAGGTTTAGGAGCTCTTTCTAGACACCTTGATACAAAATGACCTATCTTATTGCAATACAAATATTTAAGAGGAAATTTTCCTTCATACTTACCTTTTCCTCTTGGTACTCTTTTGACAGTAAGTGCTTCTAGCTCTTCTAGCTCTCTTTCTTCTTCTTCAATCTGTCTAATTTTATCCTCATACTTGAATGTCTTTCTAGATGAACTCTCACCCAAATCATATCTCTATCTATCTATTACATAAGTTGTAGCCTTAAATGTAGATTCAACCTTAGGAAGGGCATCACCAAATTCACTCAACTCAAAAGTTGTTAGCTTACCAACAAACATATCTCTGGTTATGTTTGTTCCAATTTGGAGCTCTTCAATAGCACTAGCTTTGACTTTGTAAGAATCAGGCAGGGATCTAAGCAATTTAGCAACAATCTTAGATTCATCTATCTTTCCACTAGCACATCTAATACCACACACAAGTTCATTCACTCTTTGCATGAAAGTATTAATGTTCTTATCATCACCCATTCTCAACATTACATATATTTCCCTTTCAAACTCTACAACTTAGCAATCTTCACATTACCATCACCTTCATACAAGGTTTCCAAACTTTTTCGAATCTCATGATAAGTCTTTAGATCCATAACATTTTTCATCTCAAAATCATTCAAATCACTCAACAAAGCTTCCTTAGCACAAATATTATACTATACATCTCTGATCTCAGCAAAAGTAGTAGGACCACTCAGTGGAATAATATACATATTACTTGTAATGCTCTAGTAGGTTCACCAATGCATCTCAAATGGCACTCCATTCAAGTCTTCCACAAAGAATAATTTGTTCCATTAAATCTCAAACTATCCTTCTTGTAACTTGCCATCCTAAATCACCTTAAGTTTGTAAACTTCTTCCAAGGAACCTGCTCTGATACCAATTGTTGGAAATATAAGTGTAGACAACTAAGAGGGGGGTGAATCAGTTGTAACAAAAATTCAAAACTTATTCAACTTATTAACCTTATTCTTAGATCTAATAATTAACCATGAAAACATAAATCATCAACACATCAAATACACACATAACACCAAGACTTTTTATGTGGAAACCTTGTTAGGGGAAAAACCATGGTGGAGGTCAGTCCACAAGATTATACCCTATTAAAAGTATAATGAAAATGAAATATGGGGAATGCACATGCATTCAGGAAAACTTCCTAGAGCTCACTACTCAATTACAAAGGAAGACACACTATCTTACAAATAGTTTTAGATTACAACCATCTAGATGTTGAACTGAGAAAATAGCATCTTCTAATGCCTAATTACAATTCTAGTTAATCACATGAACAATTCTTTACTCTTTTGCACACTTCTTCATAGTCTACTCTGCTTTCAAATTATTAGCACATTATTCGCACACACACATTCAACATGCTTCAAATTAAACGAATAATCACTTATATATATCCACAATAAGAAATTTCATTCCTTCATGTTAGCTTCAATAAAAAATAATAAAATGAATATAAATTGTCAGCCCAAAACATTTAAGATTAACCATATGAATCAACTAAGGTCAGCCACAACCTAGTAAGGACCAAAAACAACATCCCTAGTAGAAATACACTTCAATTAATTACTCCTCGAAGATCAACAACACACTACAAACACTATGTCGGCCAAGAACAAGAAAAACATGAAAATGCAAGAGAAAATCGCCAACCATGAACACAACAATCAATGCAGATGTGAAAAAAAGATAAAGAATGATCTAGAAACATCCAAAAGCATCATGAATCACAAGAGAAGCATCCACAACAACTAAAATAACTAAACCAACAACATCTTCAATCAAGAACACCAACTGAAGAAACAAAAAAACTGTTAGAATGAAAATATTCATAACTCAATCAAATCTTCACGCAGATCTCTAAAACTTGATGTGGATAAACTAGATACACTCAACAACAAACCCTTTATTCCACAACCTCTGATCATCAATGTACAAAAATAACCGACATATAGAACTTGACTTCACCACTAACAACCTACAACTCATTTATTACAATTTTCTCAATATCCTTAACATATACAACTTCAAATTCATTAATGCTAATAGTGTTGACATCAATGAGAACTGCATATCAACAACACAACCACAACATCCAATAGATTATGTCCTTGTTACTCATGAATGTTTATATGAAGTAAAGATAGAAATATATGTGATGTATGGAGATGATGTTGATGTGCATAATATTGGGAAATGTGTTGATTTAGATTTAAATGTGAAGCCGTTAGCTAATAAAAATAATGATGAGATGGAATATGCTTGTTTCTTTGGGCAAATGAACATATTTTCATTCAATGAAGAGTGAACTAGTGTGAAAAATAATGAAGATGATTGTTTAATTGCTAATGAAAAACTTTCAGATTATTATGAATCTTCCACATTTGGGTCAACATACTTATCAATTTATGATGCACAGGAAGTTGTGAACACAAATGGATTTGTTTTGGCTGGCCCTATTAGTTTTCAAATGTTTGAGCCTTTATTTGAACCATTTAATTTGGAATTGCATAATGGTATGAAGAATGAGTTTGACATCATGCATAAACCTAAGATGGAAGTATTTTCTAATACATGGGATGTTGATAGTACTGATATTTCTTTTGATAACCCTAATTTGAATGATGGCAATGATGCTATATATTTTTATGAATATTTTTTTCAAACAATTGGGGCATGTTATAGTGTGACTTATTTTTAGTGCTCAAATGAATGTGACTCATTATAATGCAATTCAATCTGACCATATTCCTATGTATAAACACTTTTTATTCATCACACAAAATAAGTGCTCATCTAGCATGGGACAAAAATTAGAGGATGAATCCAAGGTTTTATATGATGCTTAAATAATTCAATCTGATTTCTTGAACTTAGAGATACAATTTAACTTCAATAAGTGAGGGTGTATGCTTTTGAATGGGACTATTGAACAAAGTGTTTATGAAAGTTTCGTGTTTGATATGTAAACTAAATATAATGTCAAGATTTATGATGACAACTATCAAATGGAATATGAGTGTTTTCAATTTTTAGTTTACTTGGATGGGTATTTAATGGAACATGACAATGAGCTAGATGAGGTAAAAAATCACAGTGGTTATGGTTTTTGGTTAGTGTTTGATTGCCAATATTAGATTGTCTAGGTTAATTTAGGCATTGGAAAGCATAGTGATGTGGTTAAGCATGTCAATGATGATATTGGTTTTTAGGTTTTCAATGGAAATCTTTTCAGACTTGGATCAATGATGAAGGAAGAGAATAGAACGTTTGACAAAGGTAAATATTTTTTTCTACATTTTAGGGACATGGGGCCACCAAGTGAAGTTTCAAAATGGGTTTAGATGCACTACAAGGGAGATGTTCTAGAGAACCCACTAATTTAGGCACTTGGTCTACTCCCCTAGAGATCTAGAATCTCACTATGCTTGCAAGGGGCATGCATCTCCAAACATGAGCCATGTATGGAACCTTCAAATTTTGAAAATTTGAAGTGCTTATGTCATGTCAATGTGTTGATAGAGGTTCGGTCAACATACTACTAAATCTACCTTAGAGCCCATCTTCACCATTTTAAATTTTGTAACTCAGGGTCCATCTTGCAAATCTATGTTTGGTAGAATGTTTCTTGGTACATATGGTAGTACGCTTGGTCAATTTTGAGCTTCCTGGATGAGTTATGATGGGATATTTAATGTTTTTTTGCCTATAACTAATCTAAATTTCGTGTTATGGAAAGTTGCAAATTTCACAATTCTCAAGGAAACCCTTTTCTTTTTTTGGTGTAAAGCATTGTTAGTTCCATTTTATTAAAAAATGGAGGTCATTTGATACATTATTTTAATGTATTTCGATTGTGGCAAACATGTTCAATAGACCAGTTTGTAAAGGAGGTACCTATATTTTGATCGATAGGTGAAATATGATTCAAAAACCATGTTTTAAATAATTTATTATTGCCACCTATAAAAAATCATGGCTGCAAGGGTCCCTGTTTGCATGTAGTGAATTTTCACCATTTGGGCGGTAGGCGAAATTAAATTTTTACCCATCTCCTAATTTTTAAAATGTAAATATTTTAAATATTTTAAATACCTTAGAAGTGAAATACACATAAATTAAATTATTTTGGGGAAAATGATTTATTTTTTAAACTTTATAGTTTTCCTTTTCCCGCCAGCCTACTGCACAATAGTGTCAAAAAAGCTTGTGGGCAAGTGGGGAAGAGTGTAGGGAGGTGATTAAGTTCTTTAAATAATTTATTAAAACACTATTAAACCTTGAAAATTATGTATTAAGGGTATGTGTAGGATCATCATGGAAAAAGAAAGCCCTTAAATGGTGAAAATTTTAAAAATTGCATGTAGTTTCTAAACTACTAGGTTTATTTTAAGAAAAAGGAAATTTATTTGGTGAAAATTTGAAATTTCAATGTAGTAGTACTTAAAATTCAAGGAAAAAATAAGTAGGTGTCTCTTTGACCACCCTAACCACAATAAAATGATAATATTTAAATTTTATAAGATTTTGGATATAAGTAGAGGACTTATGTCCCCATGTGATGCATATTTTTTTGTATTTTTTTTCCAAGTAAATAATTAATTATGAATTTTTTACTACAACTTTTTAAAATTATAAAACTTGTATGTCTAACCACCTTAACTTGGTCAAAACTTCATGATTTTTTTTTTAATCCTATAGTATGCAAAGCGTAGAATGTGATGCATGTTTTGGATTCACAAAATGTGATACTGTTTGAAAGTTATAGATGCTTTTCAATCAGCCTATCAATAAGGACTTTAGTCGTAATTCAAATGGAAAATGGATAATAATTATTTATTAAATTCAAAGTATAGCATAATTTGTATTGGTGGAAAGTTGAGAATCTCCTTTAAAAACCCTTTTCATTTCATCAATTTTGGGTAAAAAAAAGTTGTCAGCCACATACCCTATACATACGCATCATATCACCACTTTTTGGCCCATCATGATCCTACAAATACCGTTAAATCTTTTAATATGCTTTATTTGTTGTGTCTTTGTTTCCCTGCCTACATGCTACAACTTTTGTTGTCATCAGGAATGCTTGCGGGAAAGCAAGCAAAACATGAAATAGTTTTTTTCTGAGTTCCTTTTTCATTTCTCATCATGTGGAATTTATTTTTGGGGATTTTGGAGTTGTTTGAGAGTTGGATTTTTTTTTTTCAATGTGAAGAAATTGTTTTAATCTTTTCAACACCTTGGCAGCAAGTTTTAGCATAAATTTGTCAAATTTTTTTGCTGCCAGCAACATGAAAATGGTCTACAGTTAGATTTTTTTGAGGCAGTAAGGGAAACAACCTACAAATCAAAGGATTTCCCTTACATTATGGAGAATAAATTGCAATGCTTCTCTCTACCACAAAAATTGAAGATGGGTATGTGTAGGATCATGATGGGCCAAAAAGTGGCAATATTATGGGTATTTGTAGGGTATGTGGCTGACAATTTTTTTTTACCCAAAATTGATAAAATAGAAAGGGTTTTTAGAGGAGATTCTCAACTTTCCACCAATATAAATTATGCTTTAATTTGAATTTAATAAATTATTATTATTCATTTTCTATTAGAATTATGACTAAAGTCCTGATCGATAGGCTGATTGAAAAACATCTACAACTTTCAAACGGTATCACTTTTTTTGAATCTGAAACATGCATCACATTCTATGCTTCACATACTATAGGATTAAAAAAATAAAAAATAAATTTTATGAATTTTTGACAAAGTTAAGGTGATCAAACATACGAGTTTTTATATTTTTTAAAAGTTGTAATAAAAAAATCATAATTAATTATTTACTTAAAAAAAAATTATAAAAAAATATGCATCACATTTGGACATGAGTCCTCTACTTATATGTAAAATCTCATAGAAAATAATCATCATTTTATTATAGTTAGGTTGGTCAGACAGACACCTACTTCTTATTTTTTCCTTGAAATTTTTTTACTACTGCATTGAAATTTCAAATTTTCACCAAATAGATTTTATTTATTTTTAAATAAACCTAGTAGTTTACAAACTAAATTCAATCTTCTATAGATTCTATTCTTACATATCTTTGAAATAATATAGATAACTTATTCAAATTTTTACATCAAGTTGCCTAACACTGATTTTTCTGAATTTTTTGCCACTTAAGGGCCTATTTTTTCCATGATGATCCTACACATACCCAGATCAATCACATTTTTTGCATTTGGGGAAAAATTTTAGAGTGTTTAGAGGTTCAATACAATTGATTCTTCATCTAGAAGCTTTTCCAATCTATTGTTTATGACTAGGGAGAATTTTTGCAATATTTTAAGCTTTTTTAGAGTGTCACTAACCAAATAAATGGCTCAAATATGGCACTCATGACCTGCATCTCATTATTCTTTAGCTACAGGAAAAATGCACAAGCAAAATGATTGCAAACCAACTATTTGACAACATGGAAAACTATTTGTATTATGAAATGAAACCTCTAGATCTCTAAAATGCATTATTAAAGGCTTGTTTTGAATACCATTAGTGAAGTTAACAATATAAGGATAAAATTTTGACCTATAGAGAAAAGTTTTAACTACTAGTAAATGGGTTTTTACCCAGATGTAATTTTTTTCACTTGCAAAGTGAAAATACAATAGTAAAACCATTTGTATAGGCAAGGTAAAAGGTTGCACAATAATGCAAATATAAAAGAAAGAAAGAGCATTTCAGTTGGAAGAACGAAGATAAAATAAGAGGGAAAATAATGAATAAGGCATTCTTCAAATGCAATGTTGTTATTGATTGAAGGGTTCAACCTGGTGCTAGGTGTCAAATAGAAATTCAATATGAGAGTTCCTCTCTTCTTTAAAATTTAATTTCTATTTTATTTGGAAGGGTTCTAAGTTTCTGAGAGGTTCTTAACTTTATATTTTGGGCATGAAAGGGGCTATGTACTTTAATTGTTGAATGCTAAGAGTAAATTTCCATATGTTGTAAGTCCATATATGGTAATATTCCTAAAAGTTGATTGAAAAGACATGAACAAACATTGCTATGTAATTATCTCCATGTATAGAATGCAATATATTTTAAACTGAAGTAACAAATTTGATGTTTTAGTTATATGTTTTTTTTTCTTTATATTCAAGGAGTGGTGTAAATGCTTGCAAGTAGGTAACATAGGTATTATATTTTTAAGTGGATTACTAAGTAGGATTTAATGATAGTCTTAAGCAATCCTCTCTATCATAATGTGATAGAAGTTTGTAGGTCATCAAGATTATGTTATAATGTTATGGTATTATGTGCATAATATGTAACCTTGCAGCCTAAGGTAGGAAATGGCCTCGCACAGTTGTCTTTCCCCATCCTTAGAAACAATATTCAAATACATTAAACCTCTTAATTCTATAGTTTTATGTTTGTTTTGTGTCTCAACTTCGTTCTTGTAATGAAATGAGAACAAGGTATGTTAAATTATTTGAGGAATCCATACACTCTCTTGTTGTATTGTATGAAGTTTATTTGTTGTAGATTGTGTTGCACCATAGGTTAAATAGTTGCATCTAGTGTCATGTAGAACCACCCTCCTAGGTTTTGCAGAGCTTGAAGTGTTTGGGAAAAAAGTGTAAAATCCATCTCCCATCCATTGGCCACTAATCTTGAAGTTCTTAACCATAAGAATTGGCTATCCTTTAGAGGATTTTCAAGGTTCAACTAGAAAAAACACCTACAAAAACCATACCTTCTATTTCCATGTTTACACCACCAACAGTAAAATCAACCATACAATATACAAATGACATAAATAGAAGAGTAGGGTTTCCTAATGTGAATCCTTATAATATTGTAACATCACCCTTAATTCCACAATGTTATCACCTGTCATAAATATGCAACATAATAACCCATTGGTCATTCACCCTAGTTAACCTTATGTAACAAACCCTAAAAACATGTCACCAAATGATCTAGTGACCATATTTACAAAATATGACATCAATTAAGAAACAAATCAAGATAACAATAAGTGAAATTCAAAATAGCTAAACCCCCACAATATTTTACATGTAATCCTTTATCAATTTCTATCCTAAAAATTCCTATACCTCAACACATTGATATGCCTTGATTTGAGAAGTACAATGGTAATGGAGATCCTAACAACCATGTATAAAAAATTACTACATTGTATATAAATTTCATCTTTAGAGACAAGATCCTAGCTAAGCTCCTTCCCAAATCATTTAAATATATGGCCTTGGAATGGTTTTTCTTATTGTTGAATAACTCCATAGACTCATCCACCCAGGTTGTTAGCACATATCTCTAACATTTTCAAGTAAACATTGGTACTCAAGTGGTGTTATCTTACTTAGTACATTGTAAACAAGGACCTAAGGAAAAGATAAGAAACTTTATAGGATCATATTAATTAGTTTACTCACAAATTTTCTATAGTCCTCTTGATGTTAATATTCAAATTTTTTTTATAGGAAACTTACAACCTAACATTCAAGACAAGACATTGCTAATGAAGTATTCATCATTCCAACACTTGTGTATGCTCTCTATGATTTCCTAATACTAATTAGTCAATATGAAGGAACACCTTCATTAAACCCTATTGGTCAATATAAATCCATACCTTAACATGATTACCCAACATCCAAAAAGAAAAAAAGAAAAACTTTTTAAAAATAAACACCGAAGTCAAACTACCAATAACATTGAAATACATGTTTCCACCACAAGTAACACTCCCTATCAATTTCAGCCATAAGATGGATAGTTCACATTATTTCCTGACTCTCTTCACATGATAATGTTACAATTATTAGGAAAGAACCTAATTTATCTAGACCCTATGATTTGTATAGTTGACAAAACTAAACCTTTAACACCAAATTTTAACAAAAAGCATTTTGTAAATATCACTGTATAGTAAGAAACATTTCCCATGACCACCTTGCCATCAACCACTATAAATGATGTTGAAACCATTTTTCCTATGTTCCTCAAGAGAAATTCAAACAATTGGACAAAGATTTAGAAAAACTTCAAGACTATGGAAGTAAAAAATATATTGTTGGTATTACAATTCATATCATAGATAACATGAGGAAAATTCTTGATTATTACCAAGGATTAGAGGTTGTGTGTAGCCTAGCCCATATTTTTGATGATCGAGTTCCAATAATGGATAGTTGTGCTAAAGATTTGGGATATAATCAAAGACAAGGAGGAAATAAAATTCATCCCCCTATAGTTATAACCTCTATTGATACAGATACAAATTCAACTGTTATCACAACAATGCAAAAAAATAATAGTATAGGTAAAACCTTGGGTATTTCCACTAGGAATCCTTTTAGTTTTGTGATCTCACACATAATATCTCTAAATCTATCACCTCTGAAAAAATTCCAATATAGTTTTTCAACTAGCGCATATACACCTCCACCATATTCACCTCCATCCCAAAACACAACCAATGATTCCATCATCAACCAAAATTTGCAAAATTTCATATCCCTTCAACAACAAATAGCAGCATTGAACTAAAACCAAAATGGACAACCTTAACAATATGTTAAAAGAAGCCCATTTTCATTGGAGATATTGAAAAAATGTGTGTAGCAAGGTATAGAGATACCCTTCTTTGAGAAATATGGTGGTAAAGGAGACACTTGTAACCATGCATCAACATATACAAACTTATGTAGTGACTTCATTTTTCACAATAAGCACCTAGTTAAACTCTTTCCTAGGCCTTTGGAAGACGCAACCTTGGAATGGTTTTGTTCATTATCGAATAATTCAATCCACTAATTCAATGAGCTTGTTGATCCCTTTCTTAACCATTTCAAAGTACAAATTGGTCCTAATATGGCTCTACCTAAATTATTGAGGTGTAAGCAACAACAAGGAGAAAAAGCAATATATTTTATATCTCATTATCAATTGCTTTACTCACAAATAAATATTAATCTCCTTGATGTGGATCTTTGATGAATTTTCATTAACAACTTACAAAAGGACATAAGAGATAGTCTTTGGATGATGAATTTCTCATAATTTACACATTTGTGTGTGGATCTATGTGAATATCAAAGTTTAGTTAGTCAAAACAAAGAGAAAACTTCCTTGAATCGTTCTAAAAAATATGAACCTATATCTCACAACATTTTTCAATCATTCAAGAAGAAAAAAAATGGTTTTATTAAAAGAAATCCACCTCAAACAACCCTCCATTTCAACCCTTAAGTTTTTCCTATAAAAACAACCCCATATCAATTTAGGGATAGGGATAGGAAATTCACATTGATCCTTGATTCCCTTCATTGAATTATGTTGCAACTCTTGAATAAGAACTTAATCACTTTACCACCTATTAGACCTATCAATACAACCAAGCCTTTATTTATAAACCATAACTAAAATTCATTTTATCAGTATAATAAAAAGATTGGACATGATACCAAATAGTGCATGCATCTTAAACATCAAGATCAAGACCTCACTTATTCCAATCACATTTAGTTGGATAGTGTTAATGATCAAGGGAATAAGTCTATTGCTCCACCTAACTAGAATTTGTAAATATTCATGAACCCAATTTCAAATCATTCAATCACCTTTGTAAGATCTAGTGAGGATAAGAATCATTTCATGAATATTGATAAGATAGAAGACATGATTAATGATGATAAGAGTGGTAATGAGGAAGATCCCCTACAAGGCATGATCGATCTTATTGATGTTCAACCTTGTAAGTTCCAAACCAAGTTTATCACCTAATATTTCTTTCACTAATTATGATGCACTTATACATGCACTTGATGGTCCTCTCTACATTGCTGGTTGCAGCAACAAATAACCTAGATAAGGAATAATTATTGATCTTTCATGCAAAAAATGTGATCATTGATGAATTATTATTTTTGCAAGAGCTTTATCAAGATACTTATGGACAATTGAAAGCATGGATTAAATACATAATGTTTTCTCTTCCCCTATGCTATATTTGATCACTCTTCCATTAAAGGTAGGATGTAAAGAATTATAATTTTCATTCTCGGTCATCACAATACCACACCGATTCTACGTGAAGCTAAGCTACTCATGATTATGCTTCACAAATTTTATCTTGTCAATTATTCACAAGTGCACAAGGTTTCTTGTGGGAATGAGATATTTACCATGCACCATAGTGGGTTTTATCCTTTGCATTCTCATGGAAATTTTTCATTGGATTTATTTTTTCTTGGACCTATTGAACCTACAATTCCTCGTGAAGATTTTTTTTAAAATCCTATCAAAAGTTCAAGGTAAAGCACATAGAAGAATTATCTCTTAGTAATATTCCCGAGTCTGATAAGTCCATGATTATTCATTCCCCCCAACCTACCATTGATGAACCTATGATTGAACCACAAGCCCTTCCAAGTAACCAACATAAATTTACCATAGCTCCTCCAACCATCTCCTATAAAAGACAAAGAGACAACAAATATCAATCCCTTGTGTGCCTCCAAAGATAATTTTTTTTAATAAACCTCAAGAGATAGTGGTTTCCCAACACTAAATGGTTCCTTCATTCCTCCCTTAAGGGAAGAAAACAATTCAATGGTTGATAAACTATGCAAAATTAAATCAAAATTCTAAAGAGCACAGTCGTAGATGTTGTTCTATCACTCAAAAAATTGGAAGAAAAGAATAAACCAATAGTCATGGAAAAAAATCAAGAAGAAATTAAACCTTCATGAAAACAATACATTAAAGAAAAATAAAATGTGAAATAAGAAAATTCAAATGCAATAATCAAAAAACCTTCTATTGTGATAAATTTGGAGAATGATGATGAGGTTGATAAGATCGATGAAGAATTTAATAATGAGTCGAATTTGTTATTTTTCAATTCTATGAACTTAGATGGGGTAAACTGTTATGATCGTCCTAATGAGAGTTTCCCACCACAGGTTGAACCTGGTGATGATCCTAGTATGGAACTTACTATAGTCCCCTTGGCTAGTTATCCACCTTCTATTTATGATGAGAAATATTTAGATGCAAATGATATACTCTAGGTCACCTTGCATGTGATGTACTACTTCATGTTTTCTTACAATATTTTTTGTGTTCATTTACATGTAATGTGATCTCACATATCACACTTCTTGGAGTGCCTTTATGTTCGTGACCTTTCTTTGGATTTCCCTTGTTGCTCTATTGGTATAAGGATACAAAGGAAATGAATCTATTGTGAGATTCTTCTATTTGTATATTCATTGTTTCATATGTCATTGATGTAAGAAAGGTGGTTAAAACTGTCTATCCAACTCAAAATGACTCTACTTAGACAAGGAAACAACCCTTTGTAACAAAATTCTTTCAACTTTCCTCAAACACTTCCCTTAAGGCTTGTAGCCCTCAAGACTCAACTTCTGGAGATATATTTTGGAGAAGGCCATACAGGGGCCAACTCAACATCAATTGAGACTCACTACAAGATGTAACACCACTTTCCAAAAGATCCCTTAAGGTTTCCTTAAGAAAATCTTGCAAACCAATAAATTGCCTGTGTCCTAAAACCACCAATTAGCCCTCTTTTACAAAGGAGGTACCCACAAATCACTAAGTCCCTACCCAAACTCAATCAACAATATTCAATTATGCATCAAAACAATAGATTCCACCATTAGTTCATATTTTTATGGCTTCTAAACCATTGTTCCATGAATCCCTCACTCTACATGCCAAATACCAAGGGTTTACTCAATATCACAACTCTCGAGCTTATAGAACCCCAAAACTACATCCAACAGACTCTAAATGGTCTAGAAAAACTCAAAAACCAACACATAGACAACTCTTTCACTATTTTGTCAAAACCTTACAATGAAAACTTCATTTCACATGCAAAATGCTTTGTGCAACCCTAGGGAATCATCCCAAATTGGACAAAATAACTTCCCTCCATTAAAAAAACATAGAAACACATATCCTACCATTAGATAATTCATTCCACTAAGCAACAAATCAAGATAGTAGGTTGAATGACCATTAATTCATTTAACTTCTATCAAAACCTTTCACTAGCCTTTAGTAGGCAATCTACAAAAAAATCACAAAGAACTCCTTCAAATCTCAATGAAACAAATTCAAACCTGATCCACAAGAGATTTATGACATACTTTTATATAATACAATAGATATCAATGCATCATAGGGTCTGTACATGTCGTATAGAGCTTGGAAAAACCAGAAACACTATGAATTTTGCAAAAATAACATTTTTTTTTATTGAAAATGATTTCAATACACCATCAACAACCTTGGTCTAGCCTTTTAATTTCCTTTTATATACATTCTATTAAAAAAAAACCACCCTAGTGCCTATAGCTACTTTTTGAATTCCAAGACTCTTCAACTTCCACAAAAATGCAAATTTTGCAACTTTTTTTTTTCTTGGTAACATTTACAACAAATTGAAATTTTGCTTTAATTGACTCCCTAAACACCTAGTAGGACTCAAATATGACTATTTACATTATAAAACGGTCTCCAAGACCTTATTTTACGAAAAAATTCCAAAATCCTAAAGCCTAGACCTTAAAACCTTGAAATGACAAACATCTTTAAATGGTGCCCCTACACTAGTCGTAAATCCTTGTCTTTTATTTAGTCTTGTGTTTTCCTTTCGAGGATGATGCAAGGAATCAAAAAAATTAGCTATCTTCCATGTTGATCCAAAATATTGTTTATTATCTCTCTCTATGTCTCATTCCTCCTTTGTGTTCATTTTTCGATTACTATTTGAGGGAAGATGATAGTTTTGAGCTCTATTATATCACTATATCAAAGACATGTGTTAACCCAAGATCGTTAGATCCCTCAGTGTATCTTTCATGGAATTGCATTCTGAGGGGGAAACCCCTTATCCAAATTTAGTTTCTTTGGAAGTATTTCATTGGCATAGGGCTTTCCAAATAAGCTCTTGTGATACTTTATAACATGAAATTTATCATTTATACTTTAAAGTAATTGCTCACATCATGGTGTTGAGGATTTTATTTAAGGTGGTGGAATATATTGGCATCATCAAATTGACATTTCTAGTTCTACCTTTTTCCCAGGAAGTTGAACTTACTGTAGCACTGAAATAGCGTATTGATCATTTTTGTGGCACCTTATCAAAGTTATTAGTGAGTATATCCTTTGTTTTGGTTTGAAAAATGGGTACACACTAAAATAGACCTATTGTGTACTCATTTATGCCACTTTTTGTTGGTACACACCTGTAGAATTGGTGTGTCCTTCCCACCTATTTTTATGAGTGCACACCTTGTAGACCTAGTGTGTTTTTTTTACCCTTTGCTTCGGGGATCACCTAATGAATATCAAACTTCACCAAGCCTAGTAAGTATATTTTATGGCAAAATAGCATAATACAACTTGCTAGTCCATATTTTTTATTTTTTAGATTAATTTTGACATTGAGTGTTTGTGTACCTTGTATCTCTACTACACATGTGTATTTTTTTGTGCCTATGTTGGTTTGACATGAGATGATAGATCTTTTGAGCTTGATCGCTCACCTTGATCCTTTGTCATCTTATCTTTCCAATAGTTGTATAATTGGACCTACCTTGACATATAATTGTCTACTTTAATAGTGTGAGCGTGAGCATAATTTCACACTCTCACTAAAGTGGGGGCTAAATGTAGTGTATTAAATTGTACACCTTTACAATTTCACACTATGTATGGGTCCCATAACTTATTGGACTTAATTAAGTTTCTAATTTTCCAAATAAGGTATTCCAAATCCTTATTATTACCATTTTTTAAAAGGGAAACCAACATTAAATAAATTCATTTAATAATTAAATTTCCTTTGATAATGTATGTCTCGGATGTCCTTTCAATCTAACACTTACCATGGGTGAATGTGTACACTTCATTAGCTAGGACCCAAATTAAAATATGTTTTTAGACATATTTTAATGATAAAAATTCAAATGGTATGTGTTAGCTTTTCCAATCTATTTTTTGGAAAATTAGACAAACACCTATAAATACATAGTTATCTTACGATTTGAAATATAGCAACATGATATAGCAATTCAAGAGTAGCATTATTAGTCATTTATAAAAACTATTAAGATCCTAATATCATGTCAAATTTTATGTTTGTTTATGTTGTATTTGTTAGATTGAAAGGACATCCGTGAGGGGGGGTGAATTAGTTGTATACTTTAAAACATAAAAAATGCTCATTAATATTTAGATTTGCATTAGCTCTTCAAACCTTAACAATCACTAAATTCTTATCATGCATGAGTATAATGTAAACATATGAAACAATAATGCAAACACATAAGAAAATCAAATTTATGTGGAAAACCCAAGAAGGGAAAAACCATGGTCAATATTAGCTCACTAATATATGAATTGAAACATCAAATATAGAAAGGCCCAATGAAGTACAAACAACTCATCAAATAGAGTGAAATGTAGAAACCTTCTACCCACTACATTAGGAAGTCATAGGGATTAAGGTTCACACTCATATCATCACACTTGATCAAATTTTCATATTTAACATCACATAGTCTAATCTATATCTAAACAATAATTTTACTTTCATTTATACCCTAAAATTTGTGACCTAAAACTATCTCAATTAGGTTGGCCTTAAGGAAACTTATACACCTTGACCATGCAACATCAAATAGGTCAGCACCAAACACTTCCAAAATATAAAAAGTGAAGCCAAACCATAACACTACTTAATTGGGACACAATTCTACACTAGAAAACTTTTCAAAACTTACTCAAGAAACAATTATCCTCCACAATTAGTTCTAGCACACCAAGATAGCTAAACCTGTACTAAAACTAACAAGTAACTCTAAAAAAACCTCTCTAGGTCTAAAAACATCTCACATACCACATAGAAAAGTTCCAAAACATCTTATAACATTCCACATCATTAGAATATTTTCCACAAATACTACAAGCATCTAAAACTCAAGAACACCATCATTTTTTGCAACTAGACATACTGGCACAGACATCCAACACACTAGAAAAATTTGCAAAATAACTTAGCACCTGCAACTTGAAGAAAAGGTAGATATAAATGATATAAGCATGTTACCAGATCTGCACCACTAGAACTTTTACTACAGAGATCTGTGGAGCAATCTCATTTCTCATAAACGCCTAGTTTCACTAGACTAACATACTATCAAACATATCTTCCACTGTAGTACGATCTAGAACATAAAACTCTAGATATGACACCTCCAAAACCTTTGATCATCATGTACAAACCACATGAAGATGTCATCAATCATGAAGAAATGTGGGGAAAAACACTAGACACCACTCTATAACTCTTTTATTTAAATTTTCTAAAAAAACTTGGAAACCAAGTGAACTAACATTATCAACAACATTACTAACATCCCTAGCACATATCTACATCATCTACAACATGCAACACTTGCCAACTACATCAATTTCCCCAAACACCAGTTATACCTAGAACCATTGCAACTACCAATGAAAACATTCTCTTTATATGAGGGGTTGACATCAATGACAACATCCAAGCAACTCAAAAAGCCCTCTAGCTTCCAAAATCTCCAAAATTCCAACAATATCCCCCTTTTCCATTTATGGCAATAGCTATTTTTCAAAAAACCATTAGCAAAAGTAACGAACAATAATAATACAATAAGCAATACTCCCCTAGCTGGGAAAACTCTTTACTCTTCATCCTCTCTCTTTATAGGCTTCTTCTCTTGTAAAACCAACATTTTAGATCACTCTTAGCCTTTTATCCTTAGAAAATACTTTTCCATACTCTCTCCTCTAATGGTCTTCAAACCATATTCACTTCTACAACTCTTTCCATGTATTTATTTCTCCCCTTATGTTTTTTTAACCACTTTATCTCTCCCCCCTTTTGACATCAATGGAAAAGGACCATAGACTCATCCAAATCTCTTCATGTATTGGAAAATTTTCCTCTCCCCCTTTGAGAACATTCAAATGGAAATACATGTAAACACCACTTTGACACTAATTGTGACACTGGCAAGCAACTACACCCACTCTTTAATTCACACTCCCCCTTAAGGTGAAAACAATATTATCCATGTGACTACACCATCCAACAATAACTACTACCTACACCCCCTAAGAAGTAGCCTTCAGGATCATTCCAAGACAAAGAATGTATCTTGAAATGCTTCACATACAAATGCACACACTTATGCATCTATTTGAAAGGAGGGAAAATAACTTGTAACTTCTCTTGGAGATACTCAAAAGTATATTTTGGAAGATCCTTTTTTAAAATATCAGTAACACGATCCCTAGTAGACACATATTCCAACCTCACCTCATTCTCTGCAACTTTCTCTCTCAAAAAGTGATACTATATTGAGATATGTTTTGATCTTGAATGCATTACCAAATTATTTGAAATATTGATTACACATGTATTGTCACACATGATAGAAATAGGTTCCTCATATGAAACTATGATATCCTTCAATGTTCTCTTCATCCAAAAAAATTGTATACAACAATATGCTGATGCAATATATTCTACTTCTATAGTAGATAATGATACTGAATTTCACTTCTTACATGGACATGAAACTTACCTTCTTACATGAAAGAAAGCACCACCACTTTTACATTTTTTGTCATCTATACATCAAACCCAATCTGCATTTGTATATGCACTAAAGGAGAAGTCATTATCCTCTGGATACCACAAACCATAATTTGGAGTGCCCTTAAAATATTTGAATATTCTCTTCACTATTTCAACATGAGATTATTTTGGATCTTCTTGAAACCTAGCCACAAGAAAAATTTAATGCATGATATCCAGTCTAGTAGTTGTAAGGTATAATAGTCTACCAATAATTGATATAGACTTTCTTTGATCTATCTTAGGAGATTCATCATTCTTGCTCAAGTTGAAACTAGTGACCATATGAGTACATAATGGTTTAGAGTCATCAATTCTAAACTTCTTCAACAATTTTTTAACATATTGGAATGTGATGCTATTGATTGTTGTCATTAATGGTTGTCATTGATGTCAACATATCTTGGTTGATTGATTAAGGTTTAGTTTTGAAGCTTTCATGACTAGATTGGCATGCTTTGGATGTTGTGTTGTGATGATCTATCTTTGGTCCTGCTTGTACTGGTCCTATTCATTTTGCAACACAATGAGATACACTCTTATGGGTCCAAAACAATCTGGATATTGGCTAACATGCTTCAAAACATTCTTTGCATTGTAATGTGTATACTCTATTCTTTGGTTCCAAATATCATGTTTAATACATGTATCATGTTGATTTGATCAAGATGGCTTTGTATGATCCATGTTTCATTCCTTTCCACCGAATGAATATTTTGTGGTGACCTAATTCAAATTATGTTTGGTCAATTTAGGAGATTATGAAGACATTATGTTTGGCTGACTTAGGACATAATGAAGGATTTAAATGGTATAAGTAAAATCTTATTTTGTTTTATGAAAGTAAGTGTGATGAATGTGAATCTGAAAATCTAGATATTGTGAAGTATGTGAAAGTATATGACCAGAGGAAAAAAATAGTGAGATTCTATCTATTGTCATTGTTGTCGACAATTATTTCAGTAGTGGATTCCCTTTCATCATTCTTCTGGTAGTGAGCCCTTTTTTGTTGGCAGTTAGCCTTTTTCTTTTAGCACTTAGGATTTTTATCTTTAGTTGTAATGGCTAGGTAGTGAGCCCCACCGATAGTGAGCCTTATTTGCAATGACAATTTGGGTAGTGAGCCTTTGTAAAAATCACCTTAACTGGTGTCACCCTAACCAATTTTTTATAATTGAGAATTAGCATTCTCCGTGGTATTTCCCTTCTTGGGTTTCCATGTAAATTCTATTGTTTATTGTGCATGGTGTTGTTATGTGCTTTCATGTTCATATCTATTAGATTATTATTTGATTGATTTAAGTTTACTCTAGATTAATTAAAGTCAAGAAAATTGTTTTATAATAATTGATTCACCCCCCTCTCTCATATCTATACTATTCAACAATTGGTATGAGAGCTTTAGTTCCTTGAAGAAGAGCTTAACCGCTTGAGGTAGATCTGATGGTGCACAAATTGGAAATCCCTATGTTTGATGGATCTAACTGTATTTTTTGGAAAGTACAGATGAGAGATTACCTGATTTATCTAGGCTACAAGACTTGGAAAGCTATTGAGGCAAAATATGTTGTTCTAACAAGTGGTCCTAGTACTACGGATCAGATCTCAGCCTATGAAGAAAATGAAAAAGCAAGGTATGCCATCTTTAGTGCTTTGTCTAAGAATGAGTTAACAAAAGTTGTTTCATTCAACACCACTTATGAAGTCTAGGAAAATTTGAAAGAAATCAATGAAGGAAATGATAGAGTCAAATTATATAAAAGAAGTTGACAACTAAGCATAGATATGAAGACTTGGGGATGGAAGAAGGTGAGGATATACCAAGCTACTCTCAGAGAGGTGACAATGCAGTAAATGAATTCAAAAATCAAGGAGGCACTCTAATAGATGAAGATGTAATGAAGAAGATTCTAATGAACCTATCAAAGAGCTACAGTGATAAGATCTTAGCTATGGAGGAAGCTTATGATGCGGAGAAATTCACCAAAGAGCAACTATTTGGCACCTTGACTGCATTTTAGATGAGGAAATTTGGAAAAGAAAAGGGGAAATATGAAAAAACCTTCAAATCCACTAAGACAAAAGAAAATATAGATAGTGAAATTTTAGATGAGTTGGAAGGAAACTTCACAAGAAAACTGAAGAAAGGTACTGGCAAGTAAAAAGGTACATGTTACCTCTTAAATGTTTCAGTTGTGGAAAGATTGGTCATTTGGAAACTAGGTGTCTAAGAAAAGGAACAAGACGAAAGTTTAAAAGGATCAATAAGAAGGCCTATTATGTTAATGAGAATCCAATATTTCAAATGATGAATTAGATCGTGAGGATTTTTTGTTTTTGGTGGAAAAGGATGAACCTAGATTTGATATCTCTAATATTTGTCCAAAATCTAATGATAACATTGAAGCTGCATTATATCTTAAAAGAAACAGAGATGAATGGTTGATTGATAGTGGATGTTCTAATCATATGACTGGTGATAAAAGTAAGTTTTTGAAGCTTGAGAAATATGATGGAGGTTCTATTAGATTTGAAGATGACAAAATGGAATAGATTGTTGGAATCGGTTCTATTACCTCTGATGGAAAACATAACACTAACAATGTTTACTATGTGAAAGGTTTATATCAAAAATTTTGAGTGTTGGATAGATTTGCAAAAATGGCTATAATGTGGTGCTTTAGGATGATTGTTGTGAGATTTAGAAGAGATCCAAAAAAAAATTTCATTGGAAAATGAACAAGTTGGAATATGTATCATCTGGAAGTAGCTACAAAGAGATGCTTATTATCTCATTCCAATGAAAGTTGGCTCTGGCACCGCAGGATGTGCCACATCAACTTTGACAATTTTTTAAGGATAAGTTCAACAAAAGTAGTTAGAGATTTGTCAAGGCTAGCCAAACTAGACAACACTATTTGCAAAGGATGTCAAGAAGGAAAATAGACCAGAGGAAATCTCTAAGGAAAAGAAGAATCATCTACGTGATTGTTAGACCTAGTACACATTGATCTATGTGGTCCAACCAGAACAAGGAGCATACAAGGTGAGAGATATTTCATGCTTTTAATAAATAATTATTCTAGACTAAATTGGGTCACATTTTAAAGAGAAAAAATAGAGGCTTTAAAAAAATTCAAGATTTTCAAGGCAGGAGTTGAGAATGAAGTTGGTAGGAGAATCAAGTGTTTAAGATCTGATAGTGGAGGAGAGTTTACTTCTAATGAATTCAACAAGTTCTATGAGAAACACGACATTAAAAGACAACTACCTGCCCCTAGAACACCTTAGTAGAATGGTGTAGTGGAAAGAATGAACTAGATAGTTCAAGAAGCAACTAGAACAATGATCATGCAAGTAGTTTTACCATAGGTCTAGTGGAATGAAGTGATACAAATAGCAGTATACACACTTAACAGAGTACTATTCCAGAGGAAACATGGAAAGACATCATATGAGCTATGGCATGGAAGATCTCCCATAGTAAAGTACTTCAAAAAATTTGGAAGAAAATTCTACATCTAGAGAGATGAGGACAATCTTGGAAACTTCAACAATAGAGTTGATGGAGGCACATTTTTGGGTTGCTCTACATGAATCAATGCATACCAGTGTTACAATAAGAGACTGAACAAGATAGTTGAAAGCACAAATGTGAAAGTAGATGAAGATGTTCAAAAAAATCCTGACGGTCATATTGAATATGAATTAGATGAATTAGATGACAAGGAAAAAAGGATAAGAAAGAAGAATAAGAGACAAAGGAGGCTCTGATAACTACAACTAAAATCCTAAGTTATGTATAGAGAAACCACTTAGAAAACTAGATTATTGGAGATAAGAATAAGGGAATCATCACAACAATAAAATCAACTCAAGAGAAAGTATTATTGTGTTTACTCTCAGAAACTGAGCCAAAGACCGTGGAAGAATAATGCAATGATCATAATTGGGTGAAGGCAATGAAAGAAGAGCTTGATTAGATAGGGAAAAATTAGACTTGGGAACTTGTGTCCAAATTAGTAGAAAAGAACTTAATTGGAACAAAGTGGGTATTCAGGAACAAGCTGGATGAAAATGGAAAATTAATGAGAAACAAGGGGGTATGTGTAGGATTATTATAAAAAAAAACAGGCCCTTAAGTGGCAAAAACATCAAAAAAATCAGAGTTAGACAACTTGACGTAAAAATTTGAATAAGTTATCTATATTATTTCAAAAATATGTAAGAATAGAATCCATAGCAAATTGAATGTAGTTTCCAAACTACTAGGTTTGTTTAAAAAAAAAAGAAAATCTATTTGGTGAAAATTTGAAATTTCATTGTAGTACTTTAATTTTAGGGAAAAAGTAAGAAGTAGG
Source organism: Sequoia sempervirens (assembly GCA_007258455.2). Taxonomy (NCBI): domain Eukaryota; kingdom Viridiplantae; phylum Streptophyta; class Pinopsida; order Cupressales; family Cupressaceae; genus Sequoia; species Sequoia sempervirens. Next base: position 1,214,612,078 of record VDFB02271358.1, read on the forward strand.
TGTCTGTCTGACCACCCTAACCACAATAAAATGATAATAATTTTTTATAAGATTTTAGATATAAGTAGAGGACTCATGTGTCGATGTGATGCATATTTTTTGTAATTTTTTTCCATGTAAATAATTAATTATGAAATTTTATTACAACTTTGAAAAAATATATAAAACCCATATGTCTGATCACCTTAACTTGGTCAAAAATTCATGAAATTCATTTTTTATATTTTTAATCTTTTATTATGCAAAGCATAGAATGTGACACATGTTTTGGATTCAAAAAATGTGATACCATTTGAAAGCTATAGATGTTTTTCAAACAGTCTATCAATTAGGACTTTAGTCATAATTTGAATAGAAAATGAATAATAATTACTTATTAAATTCAAAGTAAAGCACAATTTATATTGGTGGAAAGTTGGGAATCTCCTTTAAAAACCCTTTTCCTTTCATCAATTTTGGGTAAAATAAAATTCATCAGCTACATACCCATCATATTGCCACTTTTTGGCCCATCATGATCCTGCACATACCCAAGGAAAGATTATTTTGAGAATTTTATACTCAAATCAAAGGTATTTATTTTGAATAGACATATGCCCTTGTTTCCTAGATGGAAGTGATCTAGATGTACTTAGCTTTTGCAAATTTTAAGGATTTCAAAGTCTATCAAATGAATGTAAAATCAGCTTTCTTGAATGGAGAACTGAAGGAAGAAGTCTACATGGAGAAACGAGAGGGATTTAATTCTGGAAGTAACCTAGATGTTGTTTGTAGGTTGAAGAAAGCTTTATATGATTTGAAGCAGGTACCTAGAGCATGGTATGGAAGATTATACCAATATTTGATTGGACAAGGATTTCAAAAGGGATTTGCTGATTGTAATTTATACTACAAAATTCACTTAGATCAAATGTTGATTGTTGTGGTTTGTGTTGATGACATAATCTTTGGAGGAAATGATTATATCTGTAGAAAATTTGTAGATAAAATGTAGGAGGAATTTGAAATGTCTATGATAGGTGAGTTAAATTTGTTCCTTGGACTACAAGTAAATCAGAATAGCAAAGGAATTTTCATCTCTTACTCCAAGTATACCAAAAAAAATATTGAAGAACTTTGGATTGGAGAACTCCAAAGTTTGTACACCTATTGTTAGCAGAGGCAAGTTGACAAAAGAAGATGATTCACCTAATGCTGATGCAAGTATGTATAGGTCAATGATTGGAGGATTGTTATATTTGACTAATACTCAACTGGACATTATGTTTGGTGTTTGTTTAGCAGCTAGATTTCAACAAGAACCAAAGGAATCACATGTTGCAGTAAAAAGGATCTTTACATATTTCAAGGGTATGGAAGATATGGGGTTAAGGTATCTAAAGGATTCATATTTCAATTTGATAGGTTATACTAATGTTGATAGGGTTGGGTGTGTGGATAACATGAAAAGCACAAGAGGTGGATCTTATTTCCTTAGCTCCCAATTTTTGTTGTCATTTATGTCAACATATCTTGGTTGAAAAAGGGGAGATTGTTGGAATGTGATGTTGTTGATTGTTGTCAATAATGGTTGTCATTTATGTCAACATATCTTGGTTGATTGATTAACGTTTAGTTTTGATGCTTTGGTGATCCGGATTGGTGTGCTCCATAGGTTGTACTATGATGATCTATCTTTGGTCATTCTTTTCCTAGTCCGATTCATTTTTCAACACAATGAGATATATTCTTATGGGTCTTGACTGATCTAGAAATTAGATAACATGCCTCAGAACATTGTTTGCATTGTAATATATATACTCTAGTTTTTGGTTCCAAATATCATGGTTGATATGTAGCATATTTATTTGAGCAAGAATGTTATGTATGATCCATGTTTCATTCCTTTCCACCAAGGGAATGTTTTGTGGTGACCTAATTCAAATTATGTTTGGCCGACTTAGGAGATTATGAAGACATTGTGTTTCCAGGTTGACTTAGGAGATTATGAAGGCATGGAATGGTATAAGTAAAAGTTGATTTTGTTCGATGAAATTAAGTGTGATGAATGCAAATCTAAAAATCTAGATAATATGAAGTCTGTGAAAGTATACAACTAGAGGCAATAGACAAAGAGATTCTATATAGTGTCATTATTGGTGATAGTTATTTCAATGTTGGATTCCCTTTCATTATTCTTCTAGCAGTGAGCGATTTTCTATTGGTAGTGAGCCTTTTTCTTTATGCAGTGAGCCTCTTTATCTTTGTCTATAATAGCTGGGTAGTAAGCCCACTGCTAGTGAACCTTACTTGGTATTGTTCATTATGCATGGTTTTCTTATGTGCTTTCATGTTTATATTTGTTAGATTATTATTTTATTGATTTAAGTTTGCTCCATATTAATTAAAGTCAAGAAAATTGTTTTATAATAACCGATTCAACCCCCCTCTTGGTTATACGGACTATTCAACATAACATATGTAGATTATGATATGAAATTCATCTCTCCACATATTGACATTTCAAATTATTTATGCATTTCCTCTAAAAACCTTTTGCACATAGCCTAGGATTGTGAAACGATATGCAAAAGGGGGTCCTAAGACCTAGTAAGGACCCATTTTCCAAGTGGAAAATAGGTCATAGGTCACAATCCTAGGAAAAAATCCATGTAAAATTAAGTGTTGTGTAATATTATTTAAGAATGGTAATTTTTATCCCTCAGAAAATGCAATAAATTAGGCTTGGATTTGAATTAAAGGGGCCAATTAAGCTCAAATTAACCTCAATTAATTAATAAATCCTTAGATTATTCTAAAAGTGTAAAGATACACTTTATAGAACCATAAATAAGGCACCATTAAGTCCATTTTATTATTAATAATTCATTCTCAAATTAAGTGTGAAAAAGGGTTACTTTTTTCTCCACTACATTCTACCCCCAGTTTAGTGAGAGTATGACCCCATGTCAAACTCACACTGAAGTAGACATTTAGGACACTTATGTACATGCAAAAATGATAAAGATACATAATCATACACTATCAAATACTGAAAAGAGAAAGGAAGCTGATCAATCCTCAACTGCCCAATGTGATGTGGAACACATCTCAACTATTTTTCCAAGAAAGGGGAAATATCAAGCCTTGACAGTTCAATGCAATGTGGAACATGTCTCAACTGTTTCTCCAAAAAGTGTTCATAAGGAGAACTCGATGTACACTATGCAAATGACACACATTCTCACTCTGGGGTAGAGGAACCTCAGGCCATCCACTAGGTGAGTATCCCAAAAAGGTGGAAAATGAGATAATCATACTAGGCTCCCATAGCATATCAAAGTTATCCTCCTGACAACTTCAACAATGCACCACAATGCTAAAAACTTATGAATATTATGTCTATAGGTTTTTGTTCAAGGGAATCTTGCTTCATTCATGCAAGGTCTACTTCATAATTCCTAACATCTCCAAGAGAGAAGTCAAAGAAAAAATATCACCCTCTTGGAGGAAATCAAGCCCAATTACACCACCAAGAAAAGGATTGCATCATAAGAATAAAGAAAATCATGCAAATAAATATGAGTGTTGATGTATGCCCCCACTTTAAACCAATTGCTAACACCATTGTTGTGATCAATCAAATTTAAAGTAGAAGTCTAAGATATGAGAGTTTATTTAGAAAGCCATATGCCAAGTCATATGTTCCTGAATGAAACTATATCATGAATAAGGGGTTTTCCCCAAAAAGAAATACTAAAGGTAACTCAATACATCACATGTGAGACAACTTAAGGCATGTCACAAAAATCCCAAGCTCACTCTTATATATACATGGAATGCAGTCAACTAGCCAAAATAGACAACAAAATGTACCATATGAGGAAAAGGCTACCTAACCACTTGCCCCAACTATGTGAAAGACAAGGATGGGCCAACATAATTGATGAAAAATATGAAAATTGTTGTTAATTAGAGGAACTAGGTCTTGCAACACAAGGAAGAGCATCACAATCCCTAAGATGCTGAATTTTGTTACCTGAAGCCTTACATTCATCATTAGTATGACCATGAATTTTATGATATGCACAAAATAAAATCTTGTAATAAAATTTCTTTCATGTTCTTGGAGGGAGAGATATCAAACTATCTTGAAGGAGTCTCAACAAGACACTCTCTTGATCAATAGTAGAAGATGTTCCTTTATTGTGCAACAAATATATCTCTTGCTTCGTACAAGGTGCCATACTTACACAAGACTCTTTAGATTGTGATATTTGGTTCTCTTCTTTAAAGGAATATTTAAAATCCAATGAACTCCAATCATTACTAAGATATTTCCTAGAAGTGATTTTTGTGATGACATTAATGTTAAGTGAAGATTTCTCTATTTCTTTAATTTCTTTCATAGGACAATAACCAAGACCATTAGCTTCTATTAATTCAGGATGCACTAATATGAAAGTTAGTTTAGAATAATATTTTGTAAGAGTTTTGATATTGATTAAAGGCTTGTTTGTTCCTTTTGAAGGACAATAACCAAGACCACTAGTCATTTCTTGCACATGTTACGCTCTATAGGGACACAAATACCTTGCACTCTAGCACCACATCCTTTTCCACTATACAAAACTCTTTTCATAAGTTCATAAACTCTTCCATAGATATTTTTTATTTCTTAAAGATAAAACAGTTTCTCATAATTGATTTCATCAATTTTTTTGTGTAATTTTATTTTCCTTCTAAATTAGTTGAGGTGGATACTTTCAAATTTTGTGTTGAATCTTTTGTTGACATTTCTGCTTTTTCTTTTCCCTTGTCATACTCTTTTGTTATAATCTTGTATTCTCCCATGAATGTAGGTGTGATATCTAAGGAACCCCAATCATTTGCTAACTTAGTGACATCATAAATTTTCTTCTTGTGTTCTTCCTCCTTTGTGACTTCAACTTTTGCAGTTGATTCCATGATTTCAAAGGATCTCATCCTTCTTTCTTAGCAATCAAACAACTTTCAGGTTCAAGATCGACTTTGAGTGTGTAAAATTTGTTGTCATAGACACTTCATTTTATGAGAAAGGGTAGAAGGAACTCCATTCATCTCATGAATCCATGGTCTACCTAAAAGAAGATTATATGAAATTATATCAGGAGGCATAAGAAGGACTAGAGTTTGCAAGGTAACCTTTCCAACTTTAATGGGTAATATGACAACTCCAAATGTTTTTTTTGCTATGTTATCAAACCCATGGATAGATAAAGAATCAAGAAAAATTTCACTCTTATTCATATGAAGCCTCTCCAATAGTCTCACACTAAAAACAATAAAAGCCAAACCACTATCAAGAAAGGTTCTCTTTATGCTAATTCTATTAATGTAAGCCATTATCATGAAAGATTCATTTTATTTTTTCTCTTCTAGTGAAGGTAACTCATCTTGATAGAAAGTGATGTCTAGTTGGCCAATGTTATAGCACGAATTTTGGCTGCCACATCATTTTTTTGCACATTAGGAAGGGTAGAAACTTGTTTTCAAGCATTGTGAAGCATGTTATGATAACTAGTTGAGGCTTGAATAAGATCCCATAACCATATCTTAGCAGGAGTACTTTTAAGTTGTTCAAAAAAATCATATTGCTTTCCACTATGTGAGGGAAAATGAGGAGCACTAGGAAAGAGAGGTTGAGGAAATGGGAGGGATGTTGGAGTTACTTTTCTTGGTTGTAGATTATTTCTAGTATTATATGTATGAGAAACTGTATTGTATCTTTGTTAATATTAAACATTGTCATTATCAAGTTTAATTTTAGGTGGTTCTAAGATAAGAAAAGGATTATTTTAAAATCATGGTTGTTGTGAGGGTGGATAAATGGTAAGAAGTAGCTCAAGAGACCACTTCAATGGATATCTAATGTGTATAACCTCAAAAGGCTTGTCCTTATTTTTATGATCTCTTAGTGAAGGGTCCGAGTCTAATATTACTTCATCATCTTCATCTAAGGAAGCCTCATTACTATTGTTTGAAAGACATGTGTCAATTTTCTCATTTTCTTCCACCATGTATCCTCCATAGTAGTAGTGTTTTTAGGAGAGATAAAATCTAGATGTTCATGAAATTCAATGGTTTCTTCTTCTAAAATTACTTCATCACAAGTAGGGGAGTCATCAATGGTTGGATTATTTTGCTTATCAATGTTGGAATTCTCTTGTTCAATTATATTTTCCTAGGGCAAGAGAGACAAATAGGACTCTTATAACTATCATTGGTTTGATCTTATGACATCAAAATATCTTCTTCACAACTAGGAGAGATATTAGGAGAAGGTCAAATTTTATTGTAATGATTATCCATCACTGTATTCTCTTTCAGTAAAGCATTCTCATAATTGTGAGGGATGAAATTTTTCTTGGTATGCTTTGAAAGATATGATACTAACATTGTGTGCGAAAAAATGAAAAGTACTTCTAACCATCTTATCTAATGCTTGAAGAATATAAACAATGTATATACAAAGATGAAAATTATTATCATCCAATTTATGTAAAACTTCAAGAATGCAAGCAAAGTGTATCCAAAAATTAAAAAAAATTCTATCAAACTTATGCAAAACTTCAGGAATGGAAACATTGTGTATGCAAAAGTGAAAATTAATTTTATCCATACTATGCAAAGCTTCAAGAATGTAAAAAATTTAAGATCTAGTGAATTTTGCTACTAAAATGATTTTGGAATGATTAAAAAATGACTACACTTAATGGATGATTTTGACCTAGATGCATAATATAGAAGTTCTTGAAACTTTCCAGAATGATACTATAGGTTACCAGCAAGCCTGGGAAGTACAAAAAATCACTAGAAAGCTTAGAAAATTTGGTTTTTGTAGGCTTCCAAGGACTCATTCCCCCAGTGGTGAATGTGTCTTTGTATTCTTTTCTAGGAGACAGTAAATCTGATATTAAAGCTTAGGAACTATGAAAAGTTGCTTCATATGTAACCCTGACGAGGAATCATTCACCCTATGGCGAATGTGTCCTGGTACAAGGTGTTTTAAACTTGAAAAATATAATTTCAAATTGACTAGACTTGTTTTCTATTTCAGGTTTCAAACTATAGTTTATGCGACAAAAAAATTTGAAATTAAAAGTGCAATGAAGGATAAATGATTAACTATATGGCACTTTTTGAAATGCAAATTTGATACAATTTTTGAATATGAATGATGAAAAGTATACTAATATGCAAACACTATGCCAAATCATTCTAACATTATGAAATTTAATTGAATTTTTAGATTTAAAATGAATGTGAAAATGCAAATTTAAACCCTATATGCAATGAAAACTAATGCAAAGTTGACAATTTTAGTGAAACCTAGAAAATAGTAGTTGTATGTATGTATGATTTAGGAGATACAACAACCAATTTCCTACAAGTTTTATTCAAGGAAACCTTAGATACTTCAATCAAAGGATGGAATGAGGGAAAAAGAATTGTAGCAAGGTGTCCTAGGGTGTGATTAAAGACTAAAAAGGGGGTTCACCACAAAGCAAGGGATTAGAAAGACTAGGAATGTAAATGATATGTCATAACCCAATTTTTTTACATATTTATTTAAATATGGAAAATTGAATTATTCATGAAATTCAGTTAAATATAATTAAATGGAGATTCTAGAATATTCGAATGTTGAATATAAGAAATTGGGGACTGTTGACTCTATAAAAAATATAAATTTTTATTTTTTACTTTTTATTTTTTATGTTTTGTCATCAAGAATTGAACATTACTAATCAATTTGCAAGTGCAAGTGTGTGCAATTGTAAGGTGACAGGATGAAGGATGAAAACACAGTTGAAATAGGATTTTTCAGCTTGATCGAATGGTAAGCTAGTTGGAATCTAGATACACACAAAACAAATAGCATGATAAATTGCATTCGACTAACTTGCATATATAAGAAAACAAAATTTTCTTCAATATGAATTTTTTCAATGCTTAGAAATGAATAATTAGTAGATTTAAATGTCTATTGAAAACTTGTATTTTTAAAGGAACTAAATAGAGCATCTACTAGGAAAAGATTGTTTTCTTTAAGTATGGAACATCTAAGCCAATCCTAATTATAAAATCAGATAGTGATAACCGATATGCAATGAAATCGGATAGTGGAAGATCAAGAAATATTTTCCAAGGCAGAACCACGATGGTTGTGGCCTAGAAAAATCATTAAGTCAATATTCAAAATTAGAGGGTGGTGACGACCATGGTAGAAAGACGATAATGATAGTAACTGGCTACATGCAAGGGAGCGATTTCCATTTTCTATGTAAAGTGTGAGAAAAAGAAGAGGATGGATTGGGAAGGAAATCAACAAGAAATGGAAAAAGATGAGGAAAAGTCTCATTGAAGGGTTGACCAAGGAGGTAAGCTTGGATTTTTTGGAAATCTATATTGAAATGCATTATTTTGGTTATCATATTGATAGCACAATACTACATAAAATTGTATGTCTAAGTGTGTATGTGACTCAAATTAAGCTAGTGGCACAAATTAGCGACACTCACAGAGGGATTGTCAAGCTTCAGCTTGCTAACTTGGTGTATCTTTGAAGCTTGTTAGCTAGCCTCTATGCTAGACCGATGTTTGAGTCTCTTCTACCAGTGACTGTGTGTTAGTTGCATACCATTTTAAGCCACATTGTGGCTATCAAAATAATGTATTTTGGTAGAATGTGTAACTTGGATAAATGGAAAAACTATAGGGGATTGAAGATCATCCCTAACAAAGGATATCAATCTTTGTGGATCTTGTTCATTTGACTATAATTTCATTTGAAATTATAATATTTTCCATTATTGGAAAGGTAGATAACAAAATAAAGGTAAGTATTCAATACTATAATGTGAAGTTGTCTTTGCATGAAAAGTGTAAGTTCGGCCCTTGTAAGCCACAAAGGGGAATCAATCCTCATGATTGATAGGGAAATGTTTGCTTGAATGTCTCAACAAATTTTGCATGATATATTTATGTTATATTGCATATGATATTGGAAAGGATATGAAGCCCATAAGGGTGAACTTCATTAGCATTTTTTTTAAAATCTATGAAGGACCACCCGACCCTTGAAATGGGTCGAATCCAAAGTCATCATAGTCAATAAGGAAACTTGGAATAGGCATGATTATGGTTGAACACTGAGTTCCTTTAAGTCTTTTGACTGAAGTAGATGCTCATGTATGATATTGACAAGCATGTTGATTATGCTATTTTCTTAATGCTACCAGATAGTTTTAAATTTTTAGAAAGAAAAGTGTATAAATTTGAAGAACAAACATTTTGTTTTATGTATGAAAAAGGGATTTTTTTCATTATTTAATTTTAGAATAGTAAATAGAGTAAATGACTGCCTTATCTTTTAAATGCAACTATATAAGTCTGAGACTGAAAAAGGTCAATGAAAACTATGGATATGCTTGCAAAAGACTCTATTTTGCTAAAAGTTACGTTTTCACATTGAATTTTTATATGTAAATAATCCATTTGATGACTGTATAGAATGTAAATTATGTGCTTTCTTAGTTTGTTTGGTGAGAAATAGTACTTGCATGTTTAAAACAATGAATGATCATAGATTGCAAATTTTAATACATTTATTTCAGAATGTATGCACAAACTTTAATATTAGTAGGAGCATATATATGTATGCACATAGACTTCATCTATGTACATACATATATTTGTGACATACATTCTTTTGTTTTTATAGTAATTTTTGCAAGGAAAATGCTTAAGATGTTAAGTAGACATAGTCATAAAATTGATATGATAGATCATTGAAATACTCTACAAAACTTGAATTCTATATTTTGGTTAGAGTACATATACAAGTACGTAAATTTGTATTATGTTTCTTCTTTGAAGACTTTTGTTGAAAAATAGTTATACATCGAAAAAAAATAGTGATACCTTATTTGACTAAAGCGTCTATGGGTAGTTGCTGCTAGGAGGTAGATATCGATTATATTAGAAAGTTACCTTCCTAGATAGGTGCCAAAATGGAATTCAGAGAGTATAGGTTTTCTTTACTAGAAGCTATCATTTTAAGTTGTTGTAAGAGACTCTTTATGCTTGGAAACTATATGGTTCATTATGTATGTATGTATGAACTTTGTGATTTAACTCTTTACCATTCCTAGCATATATCTTACATTTTATTTTCTAAAGATTAGATATCAGTTGCATGCTGATGTTTAGGAACACACAAAATTCCACCTTGCAGGTTGTTCTCTTGCTAAACTTTCCATGTAGGGCCGATCATTCTTCAAGTCAGAAGAATACTAGGGAAGAGTAAGCTACATGGTTGGGTGGTAAAGTGCTTCAACCGTGTTCTCATCCAATGGTGGAGGTGGGAATTGAAGAAGAACCTTGGTTGTTCACTAGACTACTATAGTCTTTGATGTAACTTGATGTAAAATATTTTATGTACTTGATAGAAAATGTATCAGGTAATGATGTTGTGGCCTTAGGAGCCAAGTGAAACTTGATATTGTAATTTGGATTTTGAAGTTAATATAAGAATATTTGACTCATCTTAAATAAGGTACTTTCGACCATGTATCATGTGTATTGATTCCTTGTTAGGTTCCTAAGAGGTTGGTGGGGTCAAATTGTTACATTTTGTAAAAGTTGTCAATTCTAGGAAATGTTGTCATGTTGCAAAAAATACAAAAATGGGAATATGAAGGGTCAAAAGGTAAAAAGAATGTTAGAAGTCAATTTTTTTAAGTTGTGGAGGTTTTGGTGTGTTTAAAAAGCAATTTTTGAACATTGGTTAAAGGTTGGTTGATGTAAACTTGAATTTTGAATAGCAAAAGTTTTGTTTTCTTGCGTTGAAATAGAAAATTTGCTGCTACAAACCATAATACAGCCTTGTACGACCTGTGCATGATATTTTAAGCATTGGAACCGATGAAGTAATGAGTTAGCTCCATTTTTTTTCTTGTCTCATAATATTTCATTAAGTTTTGAAGATTTTATAGAGGTTTTTATAAAACTTATCTTGAAACCCTAAATTCGAGGGTTTGATTGAATAAAATGATTTCTTGAGCCATTCCACCAGGTAGAAAATGATATAACATGGTGGAATTGTAGAATTAGATGTAGGTTTTTTTTTTAAGTGGTTTTCAGGAGTGGGGGGTAGATTGTTAAAGATTTAGTGATGCCCTAGTTGAAAACCTTCATGATTTTGGTGTAAAAGGGTGCATTAAAGTAGGGTTTTGTAGAAAGGATTATTGGAACCCATTATAGTTGATGTAATTTGGTTTATTGGACCCAATTTGACATATCTAAGGTTTTGGAATAGAGATTTGAGGTTTCAAGTGTGCAAAACCAATAAGTGCTTTGTTGTAGAAGCCTAATTAGGCATAAAGAGTGGTGTAACAACAAAATTTTGAAGGGTTTGTTACAAAGAAACTATATCTAAAATTTTGATTTGTTGTGAAACTCCTAAAAGGGTATCTAGAATGGTGATTGGTTTGTGGGTTTTAGGCTTAGTTTATAGATTTTGTTAGGAAAATATTGTTTGGAATGCTATAAGCAAGATTGAAGAAATATGAGAAAACACTAAGTTAGGATTTTTTAAGTGGAAAAAAATTTCAAAGTTGATTGAATTGTGATTGGTTAGAAAACCTCTACCCCACTCTTCATGAAATTGGTATCAAGACATAGGTTTTGTTCATTTGAAGGAAATAGGTTGAAGTTTGAAGAAGGAAAATTTGCAATTTGGAAGGAACAAGATGCCTTTAAAGGGTAGTGCAGTCATTGCTAGGGAAAGAAGAATGATGAAGGAGTCTCATGAAGATATTTTAGCTAGGCTTGCAGCATTGCAAACAAGCCAAATAAGAGTTAAGGCCACTGCAGATGACAGTGACCAAGAGGAAGAGGAAGAGGGTGAGAATGAAAAACCTATAAGAGGAGTCTAAGGTGATGATGAGTTTGATCCTAATGAAAGAAGGATGGTTAAGATGTTAAAGCTTGTCAGAGTCAATATACTATTGACGTAAAAATCGAATTTCCCATGTATGATGGGAAGATAGATAGTGAAGAGGTGTTGGACTGGATTGATGCACTAGAAAATTATTTTGAATACAAGGAGGTAGCAAATGAAAAAAAAGTGAAGTTTGCTAAAACTAAGTTGAAAGACCATACCCTAACCTGGTGAAATTATGTGCAAGATGAGAGAGTGAAAAAGGGAAAATAAAAAATAAATTCATGGGATAGGATGGTGTCTAATGTGAATGGACAATTTCTACCTGGTGACTATGCAATCCAAACTTTTAGAAAGTTGCAAGACCTCAAACAAAAGGAAATGGATTCTATGACATACATTGAGGAGTTTCACAAGTTAAGAATTAGAGTAGGTCATGGTGAGGATGAAGTTGAGAAGATAGCAAGGTATATGAATGGCTTAAGGTTCACTATACCAGATGAAATGAGTATGGCCACCCCAAGAATGGTGCAAGAATTTTTCCAATTGGCTATTAGGGTAGAAGAAAAGTTGAAGAGAAGGAAAGAGAAACAAAATAGGGGCAGAGGCAGTAATAATAGATGAAGATAACCATTTTCTACAAGGCAATCATATGAGAACCAAGAAGATGCAAGTAAAGGCCAAGAACAAGTTGTTGATAAGAGAGGTGGATTTAGAGGAAATGGATCAGGTTTTAGAGCCAAATTTGGTGGTCAAGGTAGAGGTTCAAGTACATTCTCTAGAAGATGCTATCAATGTAATCAGTTTGGCCATCAAGCATGGAAGTGTCTAGATAAGAAACCTTCTACATCACATGGTGATGAAAGGAGAACAAATTTGGTGCAAGAAGAAGACCGTGAAAGTGTGAACTCAACACCACAACATGCTACTCTAGAGGTTGGTGAAGTGTTAATTGTAAGGAGAACACTCATCAAAACATTAGAAGAGAAGGATCCATCACAAAGAAGAACACTCTTTAAGAAAACTTGCAAGTGCATGGGTAAGGTATGTAAGATTGTAGTTGATTTAGGTAGTAGGGTATGTGTAGGATCACGATGGGCCAAAAAGTGTCAATATGATGGGTGTGTGGTTGACAAGTTTTTTTTTACCCAAAATTGATGAAACAAAAAGGGTTTTTAAAGGAGATTCTCACCTTTCGACCAATATAAATTATGATTTATTTTAAATTTAATAAGTTAATTATTACTCATTTTCTATTTGAATTATGACTAAAGTCCTAATTGATAGGCTGATTGAAAAACATGTATAGCTTTCAAATGGTATCACATTTTTTGAATCCAAAATGTGTGTCACATTCTATGCTTCACATACTATAGGATTAAAGAAATAAAAAATGAATTTTGTGAAGTTTTGACCAAGTTAAGGTGGTCACACATATGAGCTTTTATATTTTTAAAAAGTTGTAATAAAAAATCATAATTAATTATTTACTTGGAAAAAAATTACAAAAAAATGCATCACATGAGGACATGAGTCCTCTACTTATATCTAAAATCTTATTAAAAAATATTATCATTTTATTGTTGTTAGGGTGGCCAGACAGACACCTACTTTTTTTTCCCTGAAATTTAAGTACTACTGCATTAAAATTTCAAATTTTCACCTAATATATATATATATAAACAAACATAGCAATTTAGAAACTAAATTAAATTTTCTACATATTCTATTCTAACATATTTTTCAAATAATATATATAACTTATTCAAATTTTTACGTCAAGTTTCCTAACTCTATTTTTTCTAAATTTTTTCCATGTTGATCGTGCACATACCCAATACTGATAATATGGTGTCCATTGAAATGGCTGAGAAACTAAATTTTCCTAGAATAGCACATAGTACTCGTTATAAAGTATCTTGGATAAATGAGGGTCAATATGTTTTGGTAAATCAACAAGCTTGGGTTGAGTTCAATACATATTACTCCTTACAGATAAGATTCTATGTGGTGTATTTCCTATAGATATGTGGCATTTGCTGCTAGGGAGACCTTGGCAATTTGATAGGCATGCAATGTATGATGGTAGAAGGAACAAATATGAGATAGAAAAGGATGGAATCTCTTTTACATTGACAACATTAATAGAAGATAATAAAGGAAAAACCAAAGCAACTACTATGATGATGGTTGGTAGGAAAGAGTTCATAAAGATAGAGGAAGAAAAGCATGTAGAGTTTGCAGTCACTCCTAAACATGAAGACACTGAGACAAAAAATATGAAGTCTAATCATATTTGGAAGGAAAGGTTATCAAGTTGGTGTCAAAATTAGATTTATTGAAGGTGGGTATGTGTAGGATCATGATGGGCCAAAAAGTGGCAATATGATGGGTATATGGCTGACAACATTTTTTTTACTCAAAATTGATGAAATGAAAAGGGTTTTTAAAGGAGATTGTCATCTTTCCACTGATATAAATTATGCTTTACTTCTAATTTAATAAGCAATTATTATTCATTTTCTATTCAAATTATGACTAAATTCCTAATTGATAGGTTGATTGGAAAACATTTATAGCTTTCAAATGGTATCACATTTTTTTAATCAAAAAAATGTGTCACATTCTATGCTTGGCATGCTATAGGATTAAAAAAATAAAAATTGAATTTCATAAATTTTTAACCAAGTTAAGGTGGTCAGACGTATGAGTTTTTATATTTTTTAAAAATTGTAATTAAAAATTCATAATTAATTATGTACTTGGAAAAAAATTACAAAAAAATATACATCACATTAGGTCATGAGTCCTCTACTTATATCTAAACTATTATAAAAAAATATTATCATTTTATTGTGGTTAGGGTGGTCAAACAGACACCTACTTCTTATTTTTTCCCTAAAATTTGAGTACCATTGTATTGAAATTTCAAATTTTCACCAAATAATTTTTTTTTAAACAAACCTAGTAGTTTAGAATTTCAATTTGCTACAAATTCTATTCTTACATATTTTTGAAATAATATAGATAACTTATTCAAATTTTTACATCAAGTTGCCTAAGTCTTTTTTTTTTTAAATTTTTTGCCACTTAAGGGCCTCTTTTTTCCATGATGATCTTGCACATACTCAGGTCAAGGATGAATTTATTTTTGGAATACAAGATTGGTTTAAGAAGCAAGTTGATGTGATGATAGAAAGAGTGTTTTATTCATTGTTCTCAAAAGAGGCTAGTGGGAATTCAATTTTTGTCAACTTAGAGGTTTGTAAACATGATAAAGTAGTAAACATAGGAGCAGATCAGCAGATGGAAGAGATAAAAGGTAAGAGTGAGTAGTATGTCACTAAGAAGGTCAAAGAGGTGTTCCACTCCTTGTTTTCAAAAGGAGATATTTGAAAATTCATTCATTTTATATCAAAAGCTAATAGGTTTGATGAAGCAGCAGTTGTAGGTGTACTATAATAGAAGGATGAGAAGGGAAGCACATGTGAGGAGATTAAAGTTGAATTACAAAGACATATGGGAAAGCTCAAGCATGAATCGAAAGTAAAGAAGAAGATCGTTCATGATAAGGATGGAAGAGGTATTTTTGGATGTACTAAAGCAGGTTCAACAATGTTTCTAGATGAGGAAAGAGACAAAGAACATCCATCAGGTCAACTTATGAAGTTGGAGCAATTTCTAGATGCCAAAGAGTTCAAAAATGAAAAGGCCAATACTAATTTCTAGTATTTGATTCAATGGAAGGGGTTACAAGATGGGAAGGCACTTTGGGATCAAAGAATGATGTGATCAAGCATGGTTTTGTTGCAGTACAGTCCTCAAGGGGACTCAACTTCCTTTTTTTATGGGGGAATGTTCAAGATCATGATGGGCCAAAAAGTGGCAATATGATGGGTATGTGGCTGACGAGTATTCTTTTACCCAAAATTGATGAAACAAAAAGGGTTTTTAAAGGAGATTCTCATCTTTCCATCAATATAATTTATACTTTACTTTAAATTTAATAATTAATTATTATTTATTTTCTATTCAAATTATGACTAAAATCCTAATTGATAGGATGATTGAAAACATCTATAGCTTTCAAACTATAACTGAGGGTTATTTTTCAGGTTTGATTCAAGGTTAGCAAATCAATACAAATTAAGAAACCCAAAGAGATTACAAAATACAATGGAAGTTAAAATAAAGAACAATTATACTAGCTAACCACCAAGACCTCCATGCTTAACTTTTTTAACACCTCCTAACTTGCTAGTTGACGTATTTCCCTCAGATCGAACACAAGAGCAATCTGGAAATAAATGTCTAAGTCCTACACCAAGCTTTGAAGGATTTTATCAAAGTCTAAATGCCTAATTCCTATGACAATATGAGTGAAATGTATATGCCTAACTATGCCAGAATAATAATGTAATTCATGAACGTGTAATGTCTTTGTGTAATCAAAAAATGAGATGAAAATGACATTTTATAGAAACTTCCATTTTGAATGGATGGATGAGATTGAATTTTCACAGAGACCTAAAATCAGAGGCCTAGATTAAATCTGATAATCCCTAATTAGGGTTAGGGAAAATTCATTAATCGATCAGTTGAGATACCATCTAAGAAGATCAAATTAGCAGTGGAGAATAAATGAGGAAATTAATTAAAAAAAAAAGATTTTCAAAAATGAAGAAGATAAAGACTGAATTGAAGATCGGATTTGGAAAAATCAAGAATCTGCCCGATTACTTGTTTTTGGAGGAAAGTTATCATTTTGAATTAAATTAATTCAAAATAGGGATTTTGTGAAATAATAAATAATCAATTTTTCAGATTATTTACTAAAATGAACTGACAGTTAAGACTATGATGACATTTTAAATAATTCCATTTATTTAAAATGAGAGGAATATCAATTTTGGCAATTAAATAATTAAACTTAATTATTTAATTTAGTAGATAAGACTAATAATTCAATAAATTCATTCATTCATTTAGTTATGACAGTTAGTGACATATTAAATAAATAAATAAAACTTATTTATTTAATAATCAAGAAGAAATGACTGAAGAAGGGTAATCAAATAAATTTAGAAATTTATTTAATTAGGGGAAGACTTAGATAATTAATGACGTATTTAATAAATAAATAAAATTTATTTATTTAATAATCATGAAGAATAAAATGACATGAATTAATTAAATAATTATAAATTATTTAATCAATAGTCGAATGTGGACTAAAGACATAATTAAATGTCATAATTATGCTAGGATGAAAGTGGTAAAAATGAAGCTTGTAGGCCTAGGTCATTTTTTGGTGTCTACATTTTTCCCTTCTTTGTCATAATGTCTCTTGTTGTGTTGTGAGAAAGAAAATAATTCAAAGCCATACCCCAGTGAAGGTATAGAGTATCAATGCCCCTTCAGGGAATTTTTTAAATTTTGGGTCAATGGCAGAAAAATTTGTAAAGGGTCCTAATAAGTCAATTTGATGACTAGAAAAATAATGGCACAGTCAATTTTGGTTTCTAACATGTTTAAGGTAGCCAATGGGGTGGTCAAAGTTGGTCAGACGGGCCTCTAGTAATAACCTAGCTAACAAATGTCATTTTGACTTTATAAATAGCTTGACAAAGGGGTAAAAGTCAATTCATTCTTACTCTTTACATTGTGAATTTTGAGAGCTCAGAGTGAAAAGGAGTGCAACGAGGATGGTGATTCTAGTGATAGAGCATCGCAGCAAGATCGTACAGACATTCAGGCAGCTAAAGGGCTCAGTGCCAATGGTATGTACCCCTATCCTCGTTTGTATTTTTTTTGTTTTGCATGCCAAAACTAGGGTTCTAGGGGGAACAACGAATGTGCCACAATGCATATGCATTTGCGTAAGCCTCATTCGCTCTCGTGTTCGATATATTTGATGCATCGTGACACAAATGCAACAGTAAATTAGGGGTAGGCGAGGTTTTGTGCCACATTTGCTAAAATTTGTGATGCATTCGCCTTTTTGAGTCGTAATCACCAATTAGAATGGCACAATCAACATTGTGCGATGCAATTTTATGCTAAAGCAACAAATTTGAATTGAATGATGCAATCGTCATATGTCGTGATGCAATTGCTCTAATACGACGCATTTGAGTAGCCAAACGACTCAATTTTCGTATTGCAACACATTTGCATTATGAACGACGTATTTGATGTTTTGCAATGCAATTGGAGGAACGCGACGCATTTGACGTTAACTTTGATTAGGGCTAATTTTGATGCTCTTTGAATTTTAAAGGCTTTTGATGATACTGACAGTCTTCTAGAAGGCACTGACGCGTTGTTTGACCTTGTGCAGAGGCAGCTTGCACTAGCTAACTCCAAGGGAGCGATGAAAACTGATGCGGCTAGGTCTATTCTATGTCGTCTATATGCCCACAATTCGAGCGAATAGGGGACTATTGACTGCGTTATGTGAGCATTGGAATTCTGAGACCTATTCCTTCCACTTGTCGACGGGTGAGGTGACTGTTACTCTGGAGGACGTCTACTGCATCCTATGAGTACTGATCTGAGGGGAGCAAATCATTTATGACCCTCGCCATGGCGAGTAGACCTTCTGGGCATATTACTAAGATGAGGGTGCAGGACTGGGCATCCAGGGATATGAGATCAGATGGTAGTTCATGGTGGAGCACTATGCTCATTTTGATGCTTTCCTAGCGACACTCATTGGCAGTATTTTGATTCTCGACTGTCGAGGACATGGGTTCCCTATTGGCTAGGGAGACGTCTTGGTTGGAATGAGACATGATAGGACATTTTATGCATGGGGCCCATGTTTATTGGGCACATTCTACCATCAGTTACACGAGGTTGTGTACCGAAGGGTAGAGAGTATCTCCTGCGGGACGACACTAATGATGATTTGGGCCTTGGAGCACATAGCCATATTTCACCCACCTATTTAGAGACCACAATTGGCAGAGGGGATTCCTTATGCTTATTATTATGTTGGTGCTTTACAGTAGACCCAGATGGGCGAGACAGGTTGATGGCGGCATCGAATTGACACGATGATGTCATTTATCTGGCGACCATACAAAGACTATGAGCAGTGAGATGATGAGGATGACCACCTGAGCTTATGCAGATAGTACCACTACTTGATTGGTAGGACAATGCAATGTTCGCTGATTATAGAGATGTATCTACTACAACATGTCCTTAGGCAGTTTAGAGAGCAACAGGGTGTACCTACAGGAACAATCGAGTATGTGTGGTCTTCTAGAGAGTATGCTTGGGGGCCAACCATTCCCATAGCCTTCATAGAGTAGTAGATTGATGGGCTAGGAGCCCAACCATGGGGATGGAGAGGTGGTATTGCTGATCTCGGGATGACAACATACTATGATCTATAGTAGTAGGCACATATACCAATGCCATTGACAGATCCTGATGGGCCAACACCTGTGGACAGGCGATCTATGATACCTCATGTGCTGAGAGCCAGGTGAGGAGGTAGGGATGGTGATAGGGGCAGAGGCCAGAGAAGGGATTGAGGCAGGGACAGGGGTAGGGGAGAGATGGAGGAAGGGATAGAGGTAGAGATGGAGGTCAGGGTGGAGATGACGGAGATGACAGAGACGATGGAGGAGATGGCTAGAGGCGGAGGAGAGATGGTCAGAGACAAGGTCAAAGTGTGTGATAGCACATGGCTAGAGGGCCAGTAGATGCTATCCCATAGGCTATGAAGGAGGGGGAGAGAGAGGAGGTGGAGCAGCCAGGACAAGAGGGGGATGTGGAGGTGGATGTGGCGGAGGAGGAGAGACATGAAGAGGATGTGGTAGAGGAGTAGCCGAGGTAGGAGGAGGATGTGGCAAAGGATGATGATGATGAGGATGATGCCATGGATGATACCAAGAGACTCCTTAGATGGTAGATGGTGGAGGGAGAGGAGGAGATCCCTTCCTCGAGATTTCCCCAGGATGCCATGATTGATTAGAGGGTGTCTGATTTATAGAGGAGACTAGATGAGAGCATGGCACAGGTCAGAGCACTGAAGTCAGAGCTAGAGGTGGCTCAGGTAGGGTAGGATCAGGTAGTGATCCGCTAGCAGGACTCAGCTCAGTGGTGTGTCGAGTTTACAATATTATGCACAAGACCATCTAGGGATATGGCTCATGAGCTGGCAAGGGTGAGCACAAGGTTGGGTCAGTACATGATTCTATATGAGTAGGCAGTGCCTCTTGAGCGATGAGATCCTACCTTGTCGCAGTCACAGATGAGGATAGCTAATGGACACATATCAAGGAGTGCCAGTCGCAGCTGGAGTCACACCAGTGTAGGAGGATCTACCTCCTTAGAGTCACACATTAGGGCATAGGCCCCACCACTCACACAGGCACACCTTGAGTCACCACTCTAGCCATAGTCACGGGTCTACTGGTTTAGTGTAGAGGTCCGTATAGAGGTAACCACCAGTGGTAGATCTATCCACTTCTTAGAGTTAGGCAGCAGTGACGTCACAGGTGTCCATTATCATGGAGATGATGCCATCAGTGTTAGTTCCATTGGTTGCATAGGTAGAGGTTGTTACTGGTCCACCCATCATTTCAGTGCTAGTTACAGAGCTCCAACCACCACACTCTTCACCACAAGGGGATGATGAGAGTCTATCCTAGGGGCATGTTTGTTATTATGACACATTATGTATAGACTATTGAGCCTGGGAGCTCCATTTTTGGGATATCTGTTGACTCTATCCTATGACATTGTATATTTTTTAGATGGTATTTTATGATGATGCAATTTTGATGCAAGCTACATGTGTGTTATGTGATGTTCTTTGATTTATGAATTATGTTATATGTGATGTATGATGTATATGTGATGTATGATGCATTATGCTATATGTGATGTATGATGTTGATTTATAATGTATCATGTATGTCCTATGATGCGTACTTATGATTATGATGCCATGATGATGGAATGCTTACTTATATGAGATGAAGATGATAATGATATGTATAATGTATTTAGTAAATGGATTTAATGTTGATGATTATGTTTATGCAATGTTTGTGATTATGTATATGATTTAATGCTATGGATGATGTATGTATGGACCTAATGCAATGTTTATATGATCATGTATGTACTTATGTATTTGGATGTCACAGGATATCATCGTGAGATGGATGAGAGAAGATGACCAAACTAACAAGAGAAGATGACCAGACCGATGAGAGAGGATGACTAGGCCGAAGGAGATGCATGTTAGTTCCTAGACCAAATCCTTCAAAACTTTTCCAGAGGACTTTAATATTTACTACTCTTAATCATCATTGGGAAAATTGTTGTAATGGCCAACAAACACCATGATATGACATACATTAGGGTGTGCAAGGCGACACCATCACATAAGACAAGCAGTCACAGACAAGGATGATCATGACTCAAACCAAGAGTGTGATTGCCCTAGTGTTTTTGCCATAATCAACTACAAGTAGAAAAAGACAAAGGCAAATCATGAAATGTCGTTGCTTCTCTAAATCCTATTTCCAGGACATCCTTGAGAAACTAGCAACATGATTGCCAAAAAAATAGAGCCCTTATGATGATATGTCGCTATTTTTCTAAATCCCAGAATTAGGACCTCGTTGAGAAACTAGTAGTCATGTGTGTCAATTGTCATGATATGTCATTGATTCTCTAAATCCTGTCATTAGGATCTCGCTGAAAAACTAATAAGATCATAAAAAAGCTAAAATACAAGTGTCAAATGTTTGAAAAGTGCATTTGGATATTCATTCTTCTGATGTCAAGATGCCATGTTTGATAATGTCAAGATGTCGAGGTGTTTAAAGTCTTGATGATGTTCAAATGACATGTCAAAATTTTTTGAATTCAGTAAGGACACATCCTGAATAATGTTGATGTCAAGAGGATTGATCCCTAAATGTCAAAGGGGGTCCATCAAAATTCCATGTGATGATGACGATGCCTAAGAAGGACACATCCTAAGGCATAAATGATAGAGTTTGTTCTTCAGAAGGAAACATTTGAAGAATACTAATGTCAAAAGGATTGATCCTTAGATGTCAGGAGGATCCCTCAAAATGTCGAATGACCATGATGATGCCTAGGAAGGACACATCCTAAGGCATAAATGATAGAGGTTATCTTTAAGAAGGACACATCTAAAGGTTAACCAAGAGTTGATTGTTTGATAGATTATGATGATTTGACTTGTTTTGATAGAGTTTGACCTATGTTGACCATATGTCGATATTGTCATGATGGTATGTGATGATGAGATTGTCATGCTAAATAAATGATTGCCATAATTTTCTTTATGAGTTTTATCCATTTGGGAATAATTTTCTTTTTCTTGAAGACCTTTTGACATGTGTGCTAGTGTGATGCCATGAACCCTAATGGACTGACCTAGTGTAGCCTCGGGGACTCGTCGACAGATGGCCTTGCCTACATCATGCACTCAGAGACCTCATAGTTCGACATGACCCATGACTTTGTATTGATGACCAAAGATTGTGCCATGATTTGACAAACCTAAGAGGACTAACCTAATGTCTTAGGGACTCGAAAATGAGTCTTTCCAACATAGCAAATGCACAGAGACAACGTAGTTTGGAAAAATGACAAAGAATGATTGATTTGACATGACAGACTTTGACAAGAGATGACTTTGTGTTTGTGTTCCTCGAGTAGTCTAATGTTTTGTTGTGGTTTTCTTCAGGACATTTTTTGGTTTTTAGGTCTTTTCTTTAGGATGTTTTATGATGTTTTTGTCTTTTGTTAGGACTTTTTGTGATGATTTTAGCTTTTTCCAGGACTTTTGCCATGTTTTTGTCTTTTTTAAGGACTTTTTGCCAAGTTTTTGTCTTTTTTTTAAAGGACTCTTTTTCATGTTTTTTTCTTTTTTTAGGACTTTTTTCTAATTGGCAAAACCATGTGTGACATCCACTGCAGTTACATGATAACAATTTTTCCCCCAGTCAGGTCCAAGACTTAGCCAATTTTAAGGGACATGAAGGGGATGTTATCGGTGTATCAGGTGGATAGTATAGAGGACTTGATGTCACCTGTTATCAACCATGAAAGGAAGGGTATAATGTCATGGCGCTTTGTGTGATAATGGCGGGAGATTCCTTTCATCCTAGGCTAAGGCAGGCAAAGTGATAGTAGATGGTAGAGCATTGATTGATTACGCTTGGCACCTGTTTGCCAGGTTTTCACCATGGTACCTATCCAAAGCATCTGTTTTCCAAGTTTTCACTATTGCATGAATCATTTTTCTCTTTACTATTTTGTCATTTTTCTTTTTTTTTAAATTTTTTTGGTGTTGCCAAGATGCCTGTTTGCCAGGTTTTCATCAAGGCAACAATTTTTTTATCATTTTTTAATTTTTTTTGTATTTTACAGTTTTCAACTCGATCTCCTAATGTTATGCGTAGAACCTTTACAAATGTAGACTATTGATAAGCTCTGTCAATTGTTCTCCCTCTGGAGTTTCCAGCTGATAGGCTCTAGAACCAAAAGAAGATACGATGATGTAGGGACCCAACCAATTTGGTTCAAACTTTCCCAAATTTTCTCTATCAGCCTGGTTCTTAGGGTTCTACATCAGGACTAGGTCGCCAATGTCAAATTTCCTGACCATAACCTTCTTATTGTAACTGTGACAGAGATAGTTCTAATATGCTTGTAGATGGTTCATGGAATTTTGTCTTCTTTCCTCTAGCATCTCCAACTCATGCAAGCACGATTGTCTATACTCCTCTTCATCAGTTAAACCCTTCATGGAGACTCATAATGAAGGAATTTTGAACTCAATGGGCAAGATGGCCTTAGAACCAAAGACCATGGCAAATGGAGTGGATTTTGTAGGCGTATGAATGCTAGTGTGGTAAGCCCATAGAGCAGGGTTGAGTTGTATATGCCAGTCATGACTAGTGTCACTGGCAGTCTTTTTAAGGATTTCAACAATGGTTTCATTTGATGCCTCAGCTTGATCATTTCCTTGTGGGTAATATGGAGATGAAAAATGGTGTTGAATGTAAAATCGCTCACATAACTCACAAACATCTTCATTTTTAAATAGAAGTTTGTTGTTAGTGATGATGGATTACGAAAGGTGATACCGAAAAATGATGTAGTTAAGGATGAACTTGGATATTTGCATGTCAGTTATGTATGTCAGAGGGATAGCTTCAATCCACTTCGTAAAATACTCAGTGACGGTTATGGTGAATTTGTGGCCATTGGACGAGGTCAGATGGATCTTGCCCATGAGGTTGAGCCCCCATTGAGCGAAGGGCCAAGGAGAGGTGATCGGCTGAAGTTCCTGTGCTGGAGCATGGATCAAATGACTATGAATCTAGAATTTGTGACAAGCCCTGACATATTCTATTGCATCATTTTCAATGGTCGGCCAATAGTACCCAAGTCTCGTTACTTTCTTGGCTAGAGTATGACCACTCGAATGAGACCCTCATATATCATCATGTACTTTGTGTAAGGTTGTACGTGCTTTGTTAGTGTCAATACATCTAAGGAGGGTGTCGTTAAAGCTACGACGGTAAAGGGTGTCACTAACAATGGCATACCTTGTGGATTTTCAGATAAAGGACTTCCTCTTGTTATTGGATAGGTTGGGTGGAAGGGTTTGATACTTAAGGTAGTCATAGATATCCTAGTACCAGGGAGAGTCGGGACCAACAAGTTTTCATACCATTTCTTACTCTGGAATGTCATAGGCAGGGACCAACAATTGCTCTATTAGGAATTCCAACTGAGGAAAATTGCTTGGTATGTCAAGGAGAGAGCCTATTGTAGCCATGGCATTTACTACTTTTTTCTATGCTCTTGGAACTTGTTCAAAAGTTACCATATGAAAGTATGTGTGGAAATTATCAACCATCTATTTGTATGACATCAACTTCTCATCTTTTGTGTCATAGTCATGATTAACCTGGTTGATGAGGAGCTGGGAATCCCTGTAGACATGTAGTGCTCTAATTTTCCATTTTATTGCCATTCTTAGTCTTGTAACTAATGCCTTGTATTCTGCCACATTATTTGTGCATGGGAAGGCAATGCAGAAAGACTTAGGAATGTAGTCTCCTTGAGGGGTGATGAACAAGATTCCTGCCCCCGAGCCATGATTTGTGTGTGATCCATCAAAGTAGAGTTGCCAAGGTGCCTTAGGTTCCATATGGAATATTGACTAATCTAGAAAATATGCCACTAACGGGTGATCACTTTGCAAAGGTGCATCTGCTAGCTAGTCCTCTATGACTTTTCCTTTTATTTCCTTTCTTTCTACATATTGAATGTCATATTCACTCAGAATCATGACCCATTTTTCCAGACGTCTTGTTAATGCTGCCCTACTCAACAAATATTTGAGGGGGTTGATCTTTGCTACTAGTTGCGTCTGATAGCTTAACATATAATGTCTTAGCCTTTGTGCTGCAAAGAACACAACTAGGTAAGCTTGTTCAATTGGTGTGTAGTTTAGCTCATACCTAACCAATGTCTGACTGATGTAATATATAGCTCTTTGTTTTTCTTCTTAGTCATTTTGTGCTAGTAATGTCCCCATAGCTGAATTAGTTGTCGAGATGTATAGGATCAATGGCTTTCCATGAATGGGAGGCATGAGGACTGGTGTTGATAGTAGGTAATCTTTGATTTGCTGAAAGGCTTCTTCAAATTTATCTGTCCACACAAAGGGGATACCCTTGCACAACATATATTGGAATGGGTGACACTTGTCAACCAATTGGGCTATGAAGTGCTGAATAGATTGTACCTTGCCTTGTACAGTTCTAACTTCACTGATTCCTCTGGGTGGAGGAATTACTATGATGGCTTTGAATTTTGTTGGATCAACCTCAATGCCTCTTCGAGAAACTATGTATCCCAAGAGTTTACCTGATGTGATACCGAAGACACATTTCTTATGATTTAGTTAGACTTTGTACTCTTCTAGTCTTCTGAAAATTGTGTCTAAAACCCTGAGATGATCTTTCCTAGTTACTGATTTGGCCAATAGGTCATCTACATAATCTTCCATTATTTTATGCATCATGTCATGGAAGATTGTGGTCATAGCCCTTTGATATGTGGCACCTACATTTTTGAGACTAAATGGCATGACATTCCAACAGTATGTACCCCATGGGAAAGTAAATTTTGTTTTGTGCTGGTATTCGAGGGAAATGTGAATCTTATTATAGCTGGAGAAACCATCCATGAGGGACAACATCTCATATCCTGCTGTGAGGTTGACTATGATATCAATATTTGGTAAAGGAAAGTCATCTTTCGGGTATGCTTTATTTAGGTCTCTAAAATCTGTACAGACATGGATCAACCCATTTGGCTTTGTTACTGGCACCAGGTTAGAAATCCATTCAACATAATCAATAGACTGTATGAATCTGACATCTAACAGTTTCTTCAATTTGTCCTTGACCAATAGAGCAACTTGTGGATGCATTTTGCATAACTTCTGCTTGACTAGTTTGGCATTAGGCAATAGTGGTAGATGGGGTAGAACTAGTTCTGGGTCTAATTCTGGAATGTCAGCATAGGACAATGCAAAGTTGATTTTATGTTCTGTAAAGAATTTATGAAATTCCGGTCTCTCTTCTTCAATCAATGATGCAACAAAGAGGACCATCTTGGGATCTTCTGCAGTTGCTATGTTGTCTTCTATTGTGTCTTCGATAAGCATAGCTAATTTCTCTTGTTGCACGAGAAGAAAGTCTAGTCATCCATATTTGGGCACCTCAAAGAGGTTTTCACCCGTATATACGTCCTTTGTTTTACTATTTTATCATCAAAAGGTTCCTTTCAATTTTCACCTAGAGACGTTTCATTTTTTATTTTATTTTTATTTTTACTTTTGCGACTGAAGGATGGAGTAGTCTCGCTGAAGTATGCTGTGCAGTCTAAATCAATGGTGAATCTTGACTTGTGATCACCATTGGGTATGCCCTCACATAATCACATAAACTCTACAGTTACCTCATCATTCTAAAATGTGTCTAGGATTGGTGGGCCTTGTTGGTCCCAATCAACTAGCTAAGGATAAACTAAGGAAATTTCTATCATTGGTGTTGGTGAATTGAGGTGAGGATGCAGAAAGAATGTAGACAGATTCAATGATATTGTAGATGAGATTATCATCATCCCTCCACATTGGACTCTATCCAATATTCCCCTTCACTAGTGTCATATCCGTTGTCAAAATAAGGGGTGAAGGCCTTAGAGTCCTGGTTGTCTATGTCATATGGTACTTCAGATGGATTGGATTGAAGGGATTCAGATGGTGGGTCTATATGTCATGGGGAGTGGTGATGGGATTTTGACTATTTGGTGCCTATTCAATTTTAAATTTTTGCCAAAATATTGGTTCAAAGGTCAGTTCTCTTGTTTCGACAAACAAATCACCAAAGCAATAGTCACTTAAGGATCGTTTTGAGCCAAATTCCCACTCTTGGGACTTAGTTTCGGTGAGGGTTTCCTTAGTGGTCTTGACACTTTCTAAAGCATGTACTCGCTCACTCAAAAGTCCAATGGTACATCAATTGTCATTAGTGGGTGATCCAAACCCTAATCCAAGAAAATTTGGTATTTGGAAAGGTTCTATGGGCTCTCTTCATTCAACTTTATTTTTTCCTAGGCCACTAGTACCATCGTATCCCTTAGCTTTCATCATGTCATATCCCTTTCCATATATCTTAACTAGTAATGGGGGTAGTGTGACAATATCCTTATAGATCCATCATGTGATATCAGCAAGGTCCTTATTACTCATGTCTCCCCATTTGATGAAAACTGTTTTTGGTGGAACTTTGAAAATTTCCTTGGGTTCCATTCTGAAACATGGCCGACCATAGACCTTTGGAGACTTGGGTATTGTTGTTATGTTGTATGCTATGTGAATTTTGAATTCCCCACAACCAAGGTCCTAGATCTTGACAGTGGATTTAGCCTTAGGGTTTGTGGAAGGTGGTGGTGTGGTGGAAGACATGGATGAAGTGGATGTGGAAGATGATGTGAGTGTGGATGGGTCAATGTATTTGGATGATGAGGAGCCAAGTGCTTCTCGGTTAATAGGCACTCAGTTTTTAGAAATACCCCTTAGGTTGGTACAATATTGGAAAGGGTCTGGGTCTCCATATATGGTTATTTTCGTGTCGTCAAATGGAAACTTTAGGAATTGGTGATATGTGGATGGAATGGATTTTAAGGCATGAATCCATGGATGAACGAGCAAGATGTTATATGATAATTCCAAATCTAGGACCTGGCAGGTTGTGTCCACAATGACTAGTCCCACTCTGATAGAGAGAGATAACACCACGTGAAGAGGATTATTCGTCATCATATGCTTTGATCACTATACTCTTTGTCAAGTCCACACATGCATTAGAGAATCGTAGAGCCTTAACTAGTTTGAGGGAGCATATGTTCAATCATGCTCTACCATCTACTAAAACCCGTCTAACTTTATGCTTGTGGACAAAATTTTCTATGTGCAATGCATCATTGTGGCTATTTTAGGTGATGAGTAGTCTTGATCCGAGAAAGTGACATGGTGAGGCATAGTGAGGTATCCCACCATGGTCTCAAACTGATTGACATCAATGTCCTTGGGGATTGACAAATCTTGTAAGGTTTTATCTAGTATTTTTTTGTGTGTGGGAGAGATACAAAGTAACTCAAGTATAGAGATTTGCACAGGAGTCTTGCCCAGCTGGTTGATAAGGTTGAACTAACTTTTGGGTTGCTACTACTTTGTGGTTGGGGTGGGTTTTGACTGTTTAGTAGATGGGCCAAGTATGGTGATTTTGGTTTGTCTAGCGGTAGGAAGACTAGCTATGATGACCTTGCCACTGCGAGTAGTAGCATTACATTGGGGTGCTCTCTTGACCGTAATGGTATTGATGTATTCATCGTCAGTTTAGACATTATTTATAATTGATCCACTAGAATAGTCGTACTTGGCTCAAGAAAAGTTAACTTGATTATTGTTCATCTGTGGACTTGATGTGGAAGCATTACCATGGTCCTGTAGTGGATTCTTCTAAATAGTATGATCTGAATTGGAGGCGAATTGTGATCCACCTAGTTTAATGATATGACTTTCGATAAGATCTTGTACTATGTTTTTCGGTTGTCAACAGTTAGAGGTTTTATGTCCTTTTTGCTGATGGTACTCACAAAATGCATTATCATTCCACCATGCGGGTTTGAATTGTCCTGGGTCATATGGTTTTGGTTCTTCAAGCGTGATAACCCCATTTTGGAGGCATTTCTTGAGGACTTCTTCAATGGGTTCACCCAAAGAAGTGTATGTGTGACCCCAAGGAAATTGTCTCATCTGACAGTATTGTCCTTGGTTATTTTGACTGCTCAGGTTATTTGAAGAGACATTGGTAGGGGGTTCCAATGTCATTGTTGGTTTGTTTTATTGTTGAACCCCTTTTAGGGCCAGTACAAGACCCACAATGTTTGCAGTCTTGGCGTCAACAACACCGTCATTTGTAATGTGTTTATTTTAAAACCAATATTTATTTTTGTTGGTGGGTGGATTGGCATTTTTATTTTTGGGACTGCACCTTAGTTCTCCCTTTGTGATAATGGCTTTCTCAATCTGGACCCCTTTTCTAAATAAGTCCATGAAGTTTGTGCAACAATGTACTTGCAATGCATATTTTAGGGGACCCAGAAGTGTTTGCACGAACATGTTGACCTTTTCCCTTTTGAGTATGTCAATGTGACACCGACTAGATAGACTTCTCCTTTTTTAAAATAATGGGATGAATGTCTCACCAAAATCCTCCTATGTGAGATTGCACAAGCTAGTGATAGAGGTGTCGATATCAATGTTGTATGCGTAATTTTTTATGAATTTTTGTTTAAGCTCATCCAATGTTTGGATATCCTTTTGAGTGGAAAACCATTCAAGGGAAAGACCCACCATATGTTTAGAAAAAATTCTTAAGTATGTTTGTTCATAGGAAACATCCATACAATTGGTTGTAAATTCGTGAACATGTTCAATGGGGTTTGCCCTACCTCTATATTTTGTGAAACTAGGTGACACATATCCCAAAGGAAATGGAGGCATGTATAAGATCATGTCGAATGGGTATATGTTTAGATGACCACTAGTTGTTCTGAATCCATTGATGGTGCTGATGTAGAGACTGGTGCCATGATATGCCAATAATGTCCTATCTGAAGTAGTTGTCTTGTCAGGATCGTAGCGCTTGTATACAATTGATCGATGTCATTGTGGTCCTTTCTGATACTAGAGTTGGCCTTATCAGAATACGCACATCGTGATAGAGTGCCATGAGAGTCCTTGTGGTAAAGAGTTGCTGCCAAGATGTGACAAATTTTTGACATGGGATCATTGGACTTTAGACGAGATGTACGGTTATGATGAATGATGGTAGACGTGGAAAGATTATTTGGATGTTTGGATGAATAACTTTTTATTTTCCAAACTTGGGATGGTGGATGACAGATTTTGGAGGGATGGCATTTGGAACCAACACTTTTATATGCCTTGATTGATGACCATTTTGAAGGAGGTGGACATGTGTTATATGTGGGAGTCCTCTTGTCTTGTGGCTCCACATTGTGATTGACTTTTGTATTTGATTTGGTGTCTTTGTTTGATTCATCTTTCTCTGGGATCCATTTTAATTTCATTTGTCCACTTGTCCTTTTGTTTGATTTAATGGCCTTTGACATTTGATTTTGATCTTTTGACTTGTAAGACTTTTTTTTGTTGGTTCCAAAGGGAAGGTTTATTTATGATGGAATGACGGTTCGTGGTGTGGGTGGAGGGGGTGTTGGCAGGAATCTTATGACAAGGATTTCTCATGGACTCCATTTTGATGTTTGTTTCTAAAAATGTTGCCCCTAGTATCGAGGAGGTACCACTAACATCATTTTATTTACTAATTGAGGAATAGCCAAGACCTTGATGTCTTAATTTTCCTAAATTTGTATTGGTTCTAGAATTCCTTGGTTGTGTATGCCTAGTCCTTTGCCTTGATATTGCATGCTTTGACAGATTCTATTTGTGATGGGGTATTTTTTGTTTTGAAAGCAAGAAGCTAACCTATCATTAGGTATGTGGATACTATCACTTATAATATTTTCGTCTGCAAAAAAGCCTGCTCTGACAAAGATAGATGAGCCTAGTTTATAAAGTGTCTTAGCTTCATTGTCATGTTGGACATATTCCTGACTAATATCTTTGGTCTAATCGTGTGACATGTCAAGTTCAGATGATTCTGTTGGTGCTTCCAAGGCAATGTCAAATCCATCATTATGTTTAGTGTCATAGAGTCCAATGATTTTAGCGATAACTTGATCATATGCAAGCATGTCCCTAGTGGAAGATTCTTGTTCTAGAGAAATATCATCTATGTGTCCCATGAAGGAAAGTGTCTCATTGTGGGAAGTGTCAATAGTTGAGGCCTGTATAAGGTTGAAAAGTGTTTGATCATGAATGGCATAAAGGTCAAGGAGTGGATCGTTTTGGACTTCTTGGTTAATGGTAGGGTCTTGGTCGAAGATGGGGTTGTTAGGGATTTGGACTTATTGGTCAATGATGGGGTCTTGGTCAAAGATGGGTTTGTCATGGATGATACAGTCAGACATAGAGTCGTTGTCAAGGAGAGGTATGTTTTGGATGTCATGATTGTCTTGAAAGACTTCATGGATGGACTGAAAGATAAGGTCATGGGATGGACTACCTTGTTCTTGACATGAGGGTGACATTATAAGTTCATGCTTTAGGCTTTCATTTTGACATGTATCCTAAAGTTTATTAAATGGGATTTGACTTTGAGTAATGACAAAATTTTCATGACTACATGTGGCTTGTGGGGGGGTGATTTGAAAAGAATTAGGAGAAGACGTGGGGACTTGGACGAGACTAGTATGTGAAGGGCTATGATAGGACATGGGTACTTGGACTCAATTGGTATGGGAAGGACTAGGGACTTGGACTGCACTAGTTGGTGATGACATAGGATATGACATGGAGACTTCGACTATATTAGTTGGTAATGACATAGGCTATGACATAGGGACCTGGACTGGATTGGAGTAAGGTTGACTAAAATGGGATGTGGAGACTTGGACCAGATCGATACGGTATGATGTGGGGATGTGACATGAGTTGGTAGATAGTTGATAAGGCATGTAGACTTGAATGGGATTGATAGGTGAAGGACTAGCATATGATGTGGAGGCTTGGTATGGACTAGTGGATAGTTGGTTTCCCTTGTCAAAGTTAGGATAAGGGTGATAACTGGACATGTGTTGGGAATTAATGGTAGGACTTGTGTTAAGTGACTTTGGATAGTGGGGGTAGACGAACAGAGGACTTGGACTAATGGATTGCTGGTACGAAGGTACCTATTGATTTTTTATTTCAATAAATTGTCTTCTAAAGTCTAAGACTTCTTGGTATTGGCCTCTACAGAGCAATTTGTATTCAAATTTACTAGAAAGCCTATCAATATTTTGTTGTAGGGAAGACAAAGTGGTGGATGTCATGATGTCGTCTAAATGCAAAAGTGATTGTTGACTAAGGGAAATGACCAATGCCAAGTCTAGATGCCAAATGAGGACTATGATGGACAATATTTCAGTTCTAGTTTCTAACATAGATGTTTGAAAAAGATATTTGACAAAAATGTTTGGATTCAGATTCTTTTCTATGACAAAGTTTAAATTTTAGTTAAGTAAACATGTCGTTTCAAGTGGAAAATGCATTGCAGTGTGCAAATGCATCGTTTCAAGGATCAATTGTGTGTCAGTAATGCATATGCATTGTAGAAGAAAATAATGTTTGGGCACTGGTTTTGATAGATTTTATTGACAGACAGATGCATTTCAAAATGTCGATTGCATCATAGGATAGCATATGCATCTTTTAGGTAGTGAATGTGACTTAGTATTTCTTTTGTGTAACAAGATGTAGTAGATGTGTTTTTGACTATTCAAATGTGGCGTGATAGGTCAAATGTGGCTTTAATCAAGAAAATGCGACTGAATACAAGCGAATGTGGTGTTTAGATAATGAATGCGACACGACAGGTCAAATGCATCGTTTCAAGGATCAATTGTGTGTCAGTAATGCATATGCATTGTAGAAGAAAACAATGTTTGGGCACTGGTTTTGATAGATTTTATTGATAGACAGATGCATTTCAAAATGTCGATTGCGTCATAGGATAGCATATGCATCATTTTAGGTAGTGAATGCGACGTGACAGGTCAAATGCAACCTTTGAAATAGAAAATGCAGCATGACAGGACAGATGCGTTGCATAAGATAGTAGATGCATTGTAGACATAATGCATAGACCAATTTTGACCAAATTCTTGAGGTTTGACTTGGTTGTTTTCAAATGTTTGAACGTTGTTTGGTTTGTTTTAGTATCCAGAAAACACTTGCAAGCACAATATTTTGACTGTAAGCAAGCACACATGAGACAAGTACAATCCTAAAAGGCCAATAGGCCAAGGGTTTGTATACTTGATACAACCCACCTTTATACCCCAGATTGTTGATAAACACCTTTCCTTCTTGAGAGCAGATAGTTTAGAATTTTGGTGGCATTGGTTCCCCTCCACGTCATTCGAGAACACCAAATTTGGATTCTTTGGGTAATGAATTCCTAAGAATTGCTATCTCTACTCAAGTGGATCAATAGTGAGTGTCTTCAGGCATGATACTATACCCTACACTATATCAAGCAACAACCAAAGAACGATTGGACACTAAGACAAAAGGTTTTTAATAAGGGCATTCTATTCGTAGGGCATGATCCATGCGGAAAGAGTCCCCTTTTGAATCTATCTCGTCAGAACCACACGCGTGATTCTTGGGTTTTCCCCAAGAATCCACTTTTATATACTGGCTAGAAGTCCCTCGGTATCAGGGTGCTACCGGTCTAAGTCATCTTGGGGTGAGTACTTTTTCCCACCAGAACAAGCCTAAGTTCTAGAGTTAGTAACTATTTCTCTTACACCCAGGGTCACTCGAAAGCACAAGGTGATAGGATACTTCGATTACTAAATCATGAGGGTAATAACATATAAAAACAGGTTTGGTTTTCTAATCACCGAGTTTTCACAAGGTGAGAGCATACTCAACTACCATTTTGCAAACATAGTCATGCAAATTAGAAGACATTGTTTTTTTTAATTGCACTGAAAGTAAGTGTGCACTACTCTAAGAAAAATACAAACACAATGTTTTAGTGTTTATTCTTAAACATTCAAACCTACAAGACCATAAGTTAGAATTTTGAATTTTTTCCTTTGACCCACAAAAAGTAACCGCCAAATGTTGTAAACAAAGATTAGTTAAAAAAAATTTAAATGAAAACAACAAACTAAAATAGTGATAACTTCCTCAAAAATAAACAAAATTTTAAATCGTAGATATCTATGGAAAGCTAAGATATAGACCTTCAAAACTCAAAAAAAATTTGCAAAATCTTGCAAGACAAAAGTGTTATAAGCAAAAGAAAATTCGGGTTTTAACAGCTAAAGCTTAAAAAATTGTGATCACTAAAATGACCATAACTTTCTCAAATATTAACAAAATTTTAAACCCTTAGAAGTTCCAGAAAGTTGAGAACGAGACCTACAAAACCCAGATAATAATTTTAAATGATTTTATGCTCCCATTTTCCTATGCTCAAGAAAAGGTGATGAGATTTCGTCTAAATTCTTGGTTGTAACTTGCAAAACAATGAAAAATAAACAAGAAAACACACAAATTTCTCTACAAAAATGTTAGGTTCACCAATGTAACTAAGGGTTAATTTTTCAGGTTTGATTAAAGGTTAGCAAATCAATACAAAATTAAGAAACCCAAAGAGATTACAAAATACAATGGAAGTTAAAATAAAGAACAATTATACCAGCTAACCGTCGAGACCTCCATGCTTCACTTTTGTAACACCTCCTAACTTGCTGGTTGACGTATTTCCCTCAAATCGAACACACAAGCAATCTGGAAATACATGTCTAAGTCCTACACCAAGCTTTGAAGGATTTTATCAAAGTCTAAATGCCTAATGCCTATGACAATATGAGTGAAATGCGTATGCCTAACTATGCCATAATAACAATGTAATTCATGAACATGCAATGTCTTTGTGTAATAAAAAAATGAGAGGAAAATGGCATTTTATAAAAAGTTCCATTTTGAATGGACAGATGAGATTGACTTTTGACGGAAACCTAAAATAAAAGGCCTAGATTAACTATGATAATCCCTAATCAGGGTTAGGGAAAATTCATTAATTGAGCGGTCAAGATGCCATCTAAGAAGATCAAATCAATGGTGGAGAATAAATGAGGAAATTAATTCAAAAATAAAGATTTTCAAAAATGAAGAAGATAAAGACTGAACTGAAGATCAAATTTGGAAAAATGAAGAATTTTCCCAATTACTTGATTTTTGGAGGAAAGTTACCATTTTGAATTAAATTAATTCAAAATAGGGATTTTGTGAAATAATAAATAATCAATTTTTCAGATTATTTTCTAAAATGAACTGGCAGTTAAGACTGTGATGACATTTTAAATAATTTCATTTGTTTAAAATGAGAGGAATATCAATTTTGGCAATTAATTAATTAAATTTAATTATTTAATTTAGCAGATAAGACTTATAATTAAATTAATTCATTCATTCGTTTAATTGTGACAGTTAGTGACATATTAAATAAATAAATAAAACTTATTTATTTCATAATTAGGAAGAAATGACTGAAGAAGGGTAATTAAATAAATTTAGAAATTTATTTAATTAGGGGAAGACTTAGATAATTAATGACGTATTTAATAAATAAATAAAATTTATTTATTTAATAATCATGTAGAATAAAAGCACATGGATTAATTAAATAATTATGAATTATTTAATCAATAGTCAAATGTGGACCAAAGACATAATTAAATGCCATAATTATGCTAGGACGAAAGTGGTAAAAATGAAGCTTGTAGGCCTAGGTCATTTTTATGTGTCTACACAAATAGTATCACATTTTTTCAATCTAAAACATGCATCACATTCTATGCTTCGTATATTGTAGGATTAGAAAAAGAAAATTTGAATTTCATGAAATTTTGACCACGTTAAGGTGGTCAGACAAATGAGTTTTTGTATTTTTTGAAAAGTTGTAACAAAAAATACATAATTAATTATTTACTTGGAAAAAAATTACAAAAAAATATGCATCACATCAGGGCATGAGTCCTCTACTTATATCTAAAATCTTATAAAAAAATAGTATCATTTTATTGTGGTTAGGGTGGTCACACAAACACCTACTTCTTATTTTTTCCCTAAAATTTAAGTACCACTGCATTGAAATCTCAAATTTTCACCAAATAGATTTTTTTTTTTTAAACATACCTAGCAGTTTAGAAACTACATTCAATTTGCTACAAATTCTATTCTTACAATTTTTTGAAATAATATAGATTAATTATTCAAATTTTTATGTCAAGTTTCCTAACTCTGATTTTTCTAAAAAATTTTCCACTTAAGGGCCTATTTTTTCTGTGATGATCCTGCACATACCCATGGGAGTATGGTGCAGGAGCACCTAGTTGGTTTCATGCCTGCATGAGGCAATTTTGTAATTTTTGGTTTTGGTTTATGTTTTCCTTTGTAATAAGGTCATATTGACCATGTATCATGTGTATAGAGTCCTTGTTAGGTTGCTAGGAGGTTGGTGGGGTCAAATTGTTACATTTCTTAAAAGTTGTCAATTCTATCAAATGTTGTCATGTTGCAAAAAATCAAAAAATGGGAATATGAAGGGTCACAAGGTGAAAAGAATGTTAGAAGTTAGTTTTTTTCTATTGGAGAGGTTTTGGTGTGTTTAAAAAGGAATTTTTGAACATTGGTTGAAGGTTGGTTGATGTAAACTTGAATTTTGAATAGCAAAAGTTATGTTTTCTTGCATTTAAAGAGTAAATTTGCTGCTACAGACCGTAGTATGGTATTGTATGACCTATGGATGATCTTTTAAACATTGGAATCAATGGAGTGATGAGTTAGATTTATTTATTTTCTTGTCTCATAATATTTCATTAAGTTTTGAAGATTTTATAGAGGTTTTTCTAAAACTAATCTTCAAACCCTAAATTTGAGGGTTTGATTGAATAAAATGATTTCTTGAACCATTCCACCTAGTAGAAAATTCTCTAACCTAGTGGAATGGTAGAATTAGATGTAGGTTTTTCTTTTAAGTGGTTTGCAAGAGCATGGGAGGTAAATTTTTAAACATTTCGTGATGCCCTAGTTGAAAACCTTCATGATTTTGGTGTAAAAGGGTGCATTGAAGTAGGGTTTTGTAGAAAGGATGATTGGAACCCATTATAGTTGATGGAATTTGGTTATGCAGACCTAATTTGACTTTTCTAATGTTTTGGAATAGAGATTTGAGGTTTGGATTGTGCAAAACCAATAAGTTCTTTGTTGCAAGAGCCTAATTAAGCCTAAAGAGCAACATAGCAACATCACTTTGAAGGGTTTCTTACATAGAAATGATATCTCTAATTTTGTTATGTTTTGAAGCTCCCAAAAGGGTATCTAAAATTATGATTGGTTTGTGGGTTTGAGGCTTAGTTTGGAGATTGTGTTAGGAAAATCTTGTTT
Organism: Sequoia sempervirens; assembly: GCA_007258455.2. NCBI lineage: Eukaryota > Viridiplantae > Streptophyta > Pinopsida > Cupressales > Cupressaceae > Sequoia > Sequoia sempervirens. The sequence goes on from VDFB02271358.1 coordinate 1,214,649,787, forward strand.
GGAATGCTACAAGCAAGATTGAAGAAATTGTCAGAAAACACTAAGTTAGGGTTTTGTGAGTGAAAAAACTGTTCAAAGTTGATTGAATTGTGATTGGTTATACAACCTCCACCCTAGTCCACATCATGTATTCATGTTTCATTTACACCAATGTTAATTAAGTAATAATTAGGAATGCATTATTACATTTGCTATTAGAGCTTAGGGTTTAGCTCTAGGCCTTTTTGAGTCCACCATAGTTGACTAGGCTAGTTGACCCTTGACCCAAAACTAGAAGTCCTGAGAATTGATTGAATCTAAATTGAATGTAGAAATGGGAAGGTCAAAGGGAGGATGAAGAAAATGAAATTTTGTTAGAACCCCACACAAGAATGATGTAAAGGAAGGAAATGCTAAGGAGGAGGTTCCATCAGAAATTCCTAATGGCGATGAAATTCTAGTGCAAGATCTTACACAACTCAATCGAGAGAGAGGCTTGAAGATTGAGGAGAAATGAACACCTAAAATCAAAAATCTTTTCATAATCTGGGACTAGCGTCTAGGGTGTGAACCCAATGCACCCCTATTGACTAAAGAGGAAAAGGAGGGCCTACATGCTCAACCATTCTCATTTATAAAGTCTGATGTAAACTGAGATGATGATCCAGAGGAATATCCTCTAACTGACACTAATAAATTAACCTAAAGTATATTGTAAATAAGGTTATATTGACTCACCCTAAATATAAATAAAATTTAATGATATTTTGGTGTGTTTAATGGAAGACTCTAGAATGTGTGTATCTTGCATAAATGTGTATGTTTTCTATGTTTTAGGATGAATGCATATGAAATTTTTTAGATGTAACATAAGAAAGTTTACTCATAGAACTTTGTTTTGAGATGCGATGAATCTGATTGTGTTGCAGGGTAAGTGTGTGACATCATGGTGACCATCAGGAAAGATGGGGGTGGTAGTGGTTCTGATAATGGACCAAACAAGAGGTTGGAACAAATTATGTAGTATCTAAATTGGCAAGAGTCTTGCATGGATATTATTGAGCAAGAAGTTCAAGTAGCACGAGAGGACTGAGACTACAAGAATGCAGAAGGAAATCAAGGAAACGATGTTCCAGGGGTAGGTCCACAAGGAGGAATTGAGGAGGAGCTTGGAAAATACCTCAAAAGAGTAGCACCACCCAAGTTAGATGGTAATGCCATCAAAACTAGAGCTGAATCTTTGATTATAGATATGGAAAAATACTTTCGGCTCTATAATCTTTATGAATAGACCAAGCCCACATGGGCTACATATCATTTCTTAAGTGAACCAACAACATCATGGGATAATGAGAAGTTGGAACAAAGCCTACAACTTACTGAGATCACTTAGGGACTCTTCCTCCAATCTTTTAGGAAGAGATGGCTACTGTAGATTTTATTTGACAAGAAAGTGACATAATTTTAAAACTTAACCCAAGAAAATATGACTGTGATTCAATATTGGGAAAATTTCACAAACTTGTTGAAGTATATACCTCAATATTAGGGGGATGAATGGTTTTGTATCCAAAAATTATAAATGGGACTCACACTCCACATAGGAGCGAAGGTGGACATGCATGAGCCTTAGACCATGAATGAAGTCTTTCAGAAAGCCACCAAACAAGAATAAAAGTTGCAGTAATTGTCAATTCTTTGTAGTGATTCGAGTTTTAAGAATCATTATTGGAAGAAGAAATTTCATAAGGGAGATGAGAGCCATCAGATTCATAACCTCAAGAGGGGAAGTGAATTGTAGGACAAGGGTGAAGATGGTATTAGTGGAAAGAACAAGAAAGTAAATAAAGGATAAGGGAAGGACAACAGAAAGCAAATGGGCTTTAAGGAGTACAAGCTTGGAGGGTATAGAGGACCTCTAGATGGATGCTATACTTGTGGAGATGATCATTATGTCTTGAATTTTCATCAATGGTCAAAGACCCCAAGGGAAGGAAGCTATCAGTAGACTCACAAGATCCATGCCACAATGGACAATAGGCAGGAAGAATATCAAGATTCACCAATTCAGCTAACAAGTAAGCTCTATGGCCAATATGTCTCTATCTTAATTGATACTAGAGCTACTCAATGTTTTGTAGACCCTCGAATAATATATAAGACACCCATTAGACCAAGGTACAATGTAAACTCATGGAAAGTCCAATACGTAAATCAAGTAGAGCGAAGGGTAGATACATGTAACTTTTGCAGTGAGTTAGAACTTCCAACCTTTAAAAGTTAGGTAAAATTGTATGCAGCACCATGAGGCTCATATGATGTGATTTTTGGGATAAATTAGTTATATGAGCATAAAGCTTTAGTGAACTGTGAGGATAAGGTAGTCAATTTTTTTGGATGATTATGGAAACCCAACCGTGGTTTGTGGAATGCAAAGATCCTTAGAGCTTAGATAGATTTTTGAAATGCATCTTAAGAAGGATTTTCAAAAGGGGTGTGTGATTTACATAGTACATGTTAGTAATCTGAATAACAAGGAGACATATTTAGATGATTATCCTATTCTCAAGGAGTTCCAGGATGTATTCCTTGAAGAACTTATGGAATTTCCTCCGAACCAAGAATTCAAATTTCCTATCGACTTAGTCCTAGGAGTTGATCCTCAATCCAAGGCACCTTATCAAATGACCATAATAGATATTTATGATTTGAAGGCCTAGATAATGGAATTGCTAGATAAGGGACTCATAAGACCCAATGTGTCTCCTTGGGGAGCATTGATTTTTTTTTAAGAAAGAAGGATGGAACCTTGCATCTATGTATAGATTAGCAAATGTTGAACAAGGTTACCATCAAGAATAGGTACCCACTTCCAAGGATTGACAAATTGTTTGACCAAATGAATGGAGCAATGGTGTTCTCCAAAATCTATCTTAGGTTAGGGTGCCATCATTTGAGAATTAATGAAGAATATATTCCAAAGATTGCATTCAGAACTTGGTATGGACATTATTTCACAGTGGTACCTTTTGGATTAAAAAATGCACCAACAACCTTCATGAACCTTATGAATAGTGTTTTTACGAACTACTTGGATCACTTTGTCTTGATAGTCATTGATGGCATCTTAGTCTACTCAAAGACTCTCGAAGATCATGATAGAAATTTGAGAATAGTTTTTCAATGACTGAGAGGAAAGAATCTCTTTGGTAAGTTGTCCAAGTGTTCCTTCTTTCAGGATCGACTGCACTATTTGGGCCATATAATTTTAGCCGAACGAGTCTATGTGGACCTTGAAAATATTAAGGAAATTGTGGAATGGCCAGTGCCACAAAATGTGTCAGAAGTCTATAGGTTCATGGGCCTCACAGGGTACTCTACAGAGTTTGTGCAAGGGTTCTCCCATATCACATCTCCTATCACCTCACTCCAAAGGAAGGGAATGTGGTTTAAATGGAACAAAAAATTTATACAAGTAGACATTCCAACTCCTAAAGGAAAGGATGACAATAGTAAAAGTGCTAACTATTCTTGACACTAATGGGAGATTCACTGTGATCACAAATTCCTCTAGAGAGGGATTGGGCGTAGTGTTAATGCAATGTGATGGCATATGAATCAAGGAAGCTCAAGCAACACAAGGTGATCTATGAATATCATTATTTAGAATTGGCAGCCATAGTTCATGCCTTACAAATGTGGAGGTATTACCTTTTGGGAAAGCCATTTGGACTCAAGACAGACCACTTGGGGTTGAGATATATATTTACCCAGCCAAACCTTAATGCATGGTAGAGAGGATGGCTAGAATTCCTTAACAAGTACAACTTTAGAATTGAATACATAAAAGGAAAGGAAAATAGAGTGGATGGTGCTCTTAGTGTTGGACATAGGGAACACTAAGAAGGGGGGTGAATAAGTGTTCATCAATATTCAACAAGTTAATTATGATCATAAACTATTTGTAGCACATAAACATAAATAAAGATGCAAGCATATGAACAAGATAATCAAAGCACCATAACACCAATATTTTTAAATGGAAACCCTATTAGGGGAAAAAGCATGGTGGAGATTAATCCACAATTTATGCTTTGTTAAAAGTATGAATAAAAGGGAATGCACTTGCATTTAGGCACACTGCCTAGAGCTCACTGCTCAAGAAGAAGAAGGCTCACTGCCTTACAAGAAGTTTTTTATTACAAAAAAAAATGAACTAAGAAGATAGAATCTACAAATGCCTAGATTCAGTTCCAATGAAGCACATGAAATAGATTCTTCTCCTTCTATGCAATTGGCACTTCTACTCTGCTACACAAAAAACTTTTTCTACTGAAGAAAAAATTTACTCACATATCTTTTGATGTATGCTCATACAATTGCTTTGCACTTTTTCATACACACACCTTCTCACCACACAATTTACACACCAAAATGAATTACCAATCTCATATATATATCCGCTAACAAAGATTTCATCGCTTCAAGTCAGCTTTTACAAAACATGAAATATTCTCCAATAGTCGGCTCAAATCATGAGCGATTTGTAATGTGCATCCACACAAGTCATCTAAGACATAGCTAGGACCCAAAAAAATATTCTCAAACTTAGAAAAAATTAAACAACTACTCCTTATACATACATGACATGATACATTCATTGAGTTGGCCACAATGAACAAATAAATAGAAAATTATTCTACCAAATGTCTTAACTCATACACCAACTATTGCAACACCATAAAACTTACCAATAAGGTAACATACATTCTAAAAAAAATTCCTAGGGGTCGAAAACACAAAATGATGATTTGGTGAAGCATATAGATCAATTATCTGACAGAATACCCTATTCTTCATGCTTTTTGCCGGTAACACAGTATCTTCTACATTTCCTGCCGGTATAAGTAGATCCTAATCTGAAAACCAAGATAATGACTTCAGTTGCCATCAATGACAACACTATAATCCATAAAAAATATTTCCAAACCATATGCCAATAATCTCCCCCTTTGGCATTGATGGCAACACTTAGTGAAAAATGACTAAGTGCCGGAATCAAAACTCAAAATTTCAAAACACAACAAAACACTGCTCCCCTTTAGAATGATAAAACAAATTTCAATGCTCTACTCCCCCTTTGACATCAATGAAAAATATATTCTTTACTAAGCTCTCACTCCCCCCTTTCAAAATTTCAAAATTTGAAGTGCAATTTTTGCACAAATCAGAAAATTATTTTATACTTATCTTTTACTTCTGGAAGAAATTTCATTCTAGGAATCCACAACAATCCAAATAATGATTAATGAGCTGTTATTTTTTTATGTTCAGTTAATGATCTAGATAAGGGATTCTCAAATTGTAATTGCTTCTTCCAACTTTTCTCCTTTCTTCAAAATCTCAATTTACTGCTCCAATCTGCATTTAGTTAGATCCTTCATTTTCCAGAAAGTGCCCATAAGAGTGTTTCTGGAAAAGTGAACCTTTGCAAGCTCAACCTGGAACTCATGAATTATGTTCTTTACTAATCCATCCTGGTCCTGAAACATATTGTAGTGCTAACCAATTTTGATCAAATCACTCTCAATCTATTCTAGCTTGTCCTTATATTTATCAACCACATGAGGCCACCAAAGACAATAATTGTAGACAGTATTTTTTGAGTCAATGCATTGCCTTAACACATTCATTTTGTTTTTTAGCTTGGCGAGAGACAACATAAATTGCTCATTTAGATGTAAAATTACTTCTTCCTCTTTTCTGTCTAGATGCACAAAGGCCATAGTCTCCCTAATGCATACAATCAATTCTTCTAAAGTACATTCTGCAAACTTTCCAATTCAATGAACATTGTTGTGCACAAAGTAGCTACCTAGAGTGTCCTCAATAACATCATATTCATATGATGGTCCATCTATCCATATCTCAACACTCTTTTGCATTCCATCTTCCTCTTAATAATCTGCAATATCTTTGTCTTGAATAGAGCACCTTCTTCATCGCTTTCTTCTATTATTATCACATTTGGTTCTACTAATTCTAGTTCATCTCTACGAGTGTAATCATCAGAATCTTCATCTTCTATATCCACAATTAATTTCTCTTTTCCTTTTCCTTTAGATTTTGGAGATTTGAGTGTGGGAGGAGTGTTATCTACAATCTCTCGAGCCCTTTTCTACTTCTTCTCCACCTTACCGAAAGAGGACCCAACTTCAACTTCTCTTACCAGAAGGTAGATGCCAACTATTCCAAACTTTCCCAACAATTCTCTAAAGAAACTTTCATAAACTTGCTCACAATTAACCAGAGCATTGAAATGTTTATAAATTTTCTTGCAAATAGGTTAATTTTCCTTCCATACCACATTATCATTCTGAGGAAAGCAATTCAAAAAATACATCATAATGCATATAACTAGGGTACCAAACCTGAAGGCATAGTCTGCATCTTTCATCAATTGAACATTTTCCATTAACTGATCCTTCAAAAATCCACATAGATCAAAGTCTTCATCTTCCATTATCATTTTGTGAGCAATATATACTGCACCTGCCAAGGTTGTGCCTTCCCTGTTTCTAAAAAAAAATTTATATGAAATTCCATGTGCAATGTACCTCGTTATTGGATCTTTGATTGTTGAAATTACTAGAGCCCTTTGATCTCCTATTAATCCAGTTAGGGTTTCGACTTCAATGTTTTGAATCGACTTATTTTTCAGAACAACACCAATATTGCATAATCTTTTTAGATTTCTGATTACCTCTTTTGAAATTTCATAGGGTTTATCCAAAGTAAGGATATCATCATTTAATCTATTCAAGATAAACCAAACTACTTCTGCATTGACAAAATATGGAAACTCATTTGAAATGTCCAAATTCTTATGTTTCATACCTTCGAGCCACTTCAATTCACTAGCTTGAAATTTTTTTCTTACATCCCTGATCCTCATACTACTATATTCATCCAAATTCACTATTCCTTTGATTTGCTTCATTTTACTTTCTATACCAAACAAATTTTTTCTTTTGAGCACAAGATTAGGAATTCAACAAGCGATCAAAAATACTTGGTGAATTCATCCCCAAATTTGATTGAATCCTTCAAAATTTTGTTGCAGAGGCTCTCCTTTTCTTCTTCTTTAGTGCAAGGTGATAAATGAGGGTTCCAAACATCCCTTTTATAACATTTGACACCTAACCTTTTAGCCGCTTTAAATACTTTTCCCTAGGAGTTATGGTAACTCTATTCTCTTAGACAACAAGAGAAAAATTTATCTACGAACCTTCTACTTTTTATATTTCTATAAAAGCAATCATTGATGCATTTGTAAACTTCTATCATAGCTACTTACAATCTCCTGCATTCCAGTGCTAGCTACCAATGGGGATCAAATGATTTTTCTTGAAAATCTCCCCCTAGGCTAAAGGACTGAGATTAATTCTTGGAGGGATTATTAGAGACTACTTTTGGTACATGCATATTTCCTTCATCAGATTCACTCTTCTTTACCCACATTTTCTTCATCTGATCTCAATCTCTTCCACATACACTTTTCCTTTTCCTTTTTCATATTTTGTTAAATTCTTCCTATATATACCAGACCTCTTCTATCCATTTTTTTGTTCCTGCAAAATTTTGCAATGTGACCAAGTCTATTGCAATTGGAACACACCAGATTTATCTATTTAGACCACTCATTCCATTGATTTCATCCGAGTATGCATTGATTGGCAACATGCCCAAATATTCCATAGGTGTAGCATTTAACATTCCTTACACTAACAAACATACTTTTGCATTCAATTGACTTGTGACCAAACTTATTACAACTAAAACACTATCTGAGAAATGATGGACTGCTTGAATTTATTTTACTTTTACATTGAAAAACCATATGACCAAATTTATTGCAAACAAAGAAGTAACCATGAAACTTCTGAGCATTGGGTTGTCTTACCAGATATCTTCTTCCTTTGTTCATCTGATTTCCTTGTCTAGAATCCTTGTGTTCAGATCTAGAGCTTTTTCCTTTCTCATAACCAAGACCTCTCTTGTCATTTGCATTGTTTTTTCCTTTTGTCAACTCATCACGCTTAGCAGAACTAATCCTAAACTTCTCCTTGTACTCATTTGCAATTATGAGTTCATCTTTGAGAATAATTATGTCTTTCAAGCTCTTGTTCATTGTTTCTAGATTATTGTAGTTTGATTTGCATATGAATGAATCCACTGTTAACTCTACTGCATTCCTCAATTTTTTCTTTCAAGGACTAGGCCAGATTCTCCTCATTCTTCTTTCTTTATTCAATCTCCTTAGTTAGCTTCATCACCACAAATTCCATATCAAGCTTTAGTGTAGCATTGTCTCTAGAAAGTTTTTCACATTCTTCAATTATCTCTTTTAGGGTTTGATTCAGGTGAACATCTTCCAAACTTTTATTCTCTTTTTGCTTCAGCTGATCACAAACTTCCTTTTTTCTCTTGACTCATTGATTTTGTCTTTCAATGATTGAATGAATTTTTTAGCATCCACAATATTTTCTTTTAATTCCATGACTTTTGCTTTAGACTGATCAAGATCATCAAGTGCCACCATAAGCTATTGTTGAATACCACCAAAGTCCATTGTAATTCAAGATCCACCTCAAGATGTTAAACTTCTATAGATGAACCTTCCTCTAATACCAATTGTTGGATAGAAGGAACATTAAGAAGGGGGGTTAATCAGTGTTCAACAATATTCAACAATTTAATTCTGATAATAAACTATTTGCAGCCCGTAAACAAAAATAAAGATGAAATAATATGAGAGATAATCAAGGCACCATAACACCAACATTTTTATATGGAAACCATGTTAGGGGAAAAACACAGTGGAGATTAATCCATAATTTATACTGTGTTAAAAGTATGAATAAAAGGGAATGCACTTGCATTCGAGCACACTACCTAAAGCTTATTGCTCAAGAAAAAGAAGGATCACTGCCTTACAAGAAGTTTGTGATTACAACAAAAAATGAACTGAGAATATAACATCTAAAAATCCCCGGATTCAGTTCCAATGAAGCACATGAAACAAATTTTGGACCTTCTGTCCAATTCGCACTTCTACTCTACTCTGATATGCTCTACTACATAAAAAACTTCTATTACACAAGCAAAAATTTACTCACAGATCTTCTGATGTACACACATACAACTTCTCTACACTTTTTTGCACACACAACTTCTCACCGCACCATTCACACACCAAAATGAATTATCGATCTCATATATATATTTTCTAACAAATATTTTATCGCTTCAAGTTAGCTTTTACAAAACATGAAATATTCTCCAATAGTCAGCTCAAATCATGAGAAATATTTAATGCACATCCACACAAGTCAACTAAGACATAGATGGGACCCAAAACAATATTCTCAAAATTAGAAACAATTAAACAACCACTCCTTATACATGAATGACATGCTACATTCATTGAGTCAGGCACAATGAGTAAATAAATAGAAAATCATTCTACCAAATCTCTTAACTCATACACCGACTACTGCAACAACATAAAACTTACCAATAAGGTAACATACATGCTCAAAAAAATTCCCTAGGGTTCCACGATGCAAAATGATAATCCGATGAAGCATACAAATCAACTATTTGACTGGATATCCTGTTCTTCATGCTTTCTACTGGTAACACACTCTCTTCTACATTTCCTGCTAGTATAAGTAGATCATAACCTGCGGACTGAGATAATGACTTTAGTTGCCATCAATGAAAACATAAGAAGCCATAAACAATTTTCCCAATCCATATTCCAACACTTAGCAAGTGAAGAAATATGACAACCATGATCTCAATAAGGTCTAATTTGAGGTAGCAACTAGTTCATAAAATGGCCAGGGATGAGCAGTATGAAGGAGTGAAGAATTCCCTAGTAGAAAATCATTTGGATCATTGGTTCGACAGGTATGAAATCCAAATGATATTTTGAGGTACTAGAGAAGAATGTATATTCCAGACTCTAGAGAACTGAAAAAGATAGCTTTGGAAGAAGTTCAAAATGCACCTTATTCAGGACACCCTACTGTATGGGTATGTGCAGGATCATCATGGAAAAAATAGGCCCTTAAGTGGCAAAAAAATCAAAAAAATCAAGGTTAGGAAACTTGACGTAAAAAATTGAATAATTTATCTATATTATTTCAAAAATATGTAAGAATAGAATTTGTAGAAAATTGAATTTAGTTTCTAAAATACTAGTTATATTTTAAAAAACAAAAAAATCTATTTGGTGAAATTTTAAAATTTCAATGCAGGAGTACTTAAATTTCAATGAAAAAATAAGAAGTAGGTGTCTATCTGACCACCCTAACCACAATAAAATGATAATATTTTTTTATAAGATTTTAGATATAAGTAGAGGACTCATGTGCCGATGTGATACATTATTTTTTGTAATTTTTTTCCATGTAAATAATTAATTATGAATTTTTTATTAGAAATTTTAAAAAATATAAAAACTCATATGTCTAACCACCTTAACTTGGTCAAAAATTCATGAAATTCATTTTTTATTTTTCTAATCCTATTGTATGTGAAGCATAGAATGTGAAAAATATTTCATATTAAAAACATGTGATGTCGTTTGAAAGATATAGATGTGTTTCAATCAGCCTATCAATTAGGACTTTAGTCACAATTAAAATAGAAAATGAATAATAATTATTTATTAAATTCAAAGTAAAGCATAATTTATATTGGTGGAAAGCTGAGAATATCCTTTAAAAACCCTTTTCGTTTCATCAATTTTGGGTAAAAAAAAAGTTGTTAGCCATATGGGCCATCATATCAGTTGCATATCACCACTTTTTGGCCCATCATAATCCTACACATACTCATATCTAAGATGATTACATAGTTGAAGACTCTTTATTTTTGGCCTAAACTCAAGAAGGATATAGTGGAGTATGTAAATAGATTCTTGAAGTGCCAAAAAGTCAAGGCTGGCCATGCAAACCCAACTAGGTTATTGTATCCTCATGACATACCTAAGTATAAATGGCAGGTGATCAGTATGTGATGCAGGAGCATCCAGTGGTGTAAGGGCAATCTTGCATCACCCAAAAATAGTTAAATTTCAAGTTTCTTGGTTTTTGGATGTTTTTACATTTTTGGATATCCTTTTCGTCATAATGAAATTCCCATTTTATGGTTTTTATTTTCTATTCCTGGGTGGAAAGATATTGTAGTTTTAGTTTCCCAGATTTGCACATGAAAATATTTTGAGTTAGATTGAGGCACTTAGAGTTCTTAGATCATCCTCGAAACTTGTTGAAATTGGTGTAGCTGATATTGAGCACGTTATTGACTTCGAGAGCTTTCCAATAGTTCAAATGGTTCGCGAATCGAAGTCCCGGATCAAAAGTTATGGCCCCGGGAAGTTGGCGCACTTTCTAGAAGATACAATTGTAAATGTTCTTTTGAAATTTGAACTTCAAGTTGTAATTTTCCGGCGCCAAACCACCTAAACTCAAATTTGAATGTTGTTTTGGCTCCAAACTAAAGAGGAGCTCTATTTATGGGCGGGTTTCTAATTTTTGGATAACTTTTTGGGGGACAAGCTCGCATATTGCGAAAGGGTGATTTTGTAACTTTCTATAACTTGCATGTGTTGTAGAACTTGGGGATTTGAGATATTCTACATGTAAGAAGTTCCATTTTATGAATAATAAAATTATTCTCTTGTTTGTGGGTTATTTTTCTAAGTCTCGAGTTGTGCCCTCATCAAGTGGTATCAGAGCAAGGTTTTCTTGAGCATGTGGATAGATCACCAATCGTGAGGGAGTTTGCACCGGGACCATGGTTGTGGGTCAAAGTCAAGAAAGATGCCTCCAAGAGTGATGCCTAGTAGGCATGGTGGTGCTAGAGGTGGTCGAGGTGGTAGAAATGCTAGTGGAAGAGATGCACTGGTAGACCTCCAGAGACAGATTGATATGTTACAAGAGTAGTTGAGAAGAGGGTTAAACCCGAGGGAGGAGAGTGAGGATGAAGGAGAGGAAGAAGGTTAAAATGTAGAAGAGAAAGAAGAAGCAATTGATCAAGACCAAATGTGGCTAATAAGGTCCATTTCAAAGATCGAGAAAAGACCCAGAGCAGAAGTCCCCAGTTATTCCAGAAGTTTCAACTTAGAAGAGTTGATCAACTGGATCAACGAGCTAGAAGAATATTTTGAGTATGAGGAAATAGAGGACCCAGATCGGGTTAAGTTTACGAAAATGAAGCTAAAGGCCCATGCCAATATTTAGTGGAAAGAGGTCCAGTTGGAAAGAAATTGAAGGGGAAAAGGAAATATCACCAGATGGGATTGCATGGTAGAGAAACTGAAGAAGCAGTTCATACCAGTGGACTATGAGTTAGATTTGTTGAAGAAATTGCAAGGGTTAAAGCAAGGAAGTAGATATGTGAAAGAATATACTGAGGATTTTCACAAGATAATCATCAAAACGGGCCACACAGAGTCCAATAAGGAGAAGGTAGCCTGATATCTTAATGGGTTACGACTGAGCATTCAAGAGGAGTTAAGCCTAGTCAGAATGACCACCATTGAGGACATGTATCAGTTTGCTCTGAAGGTGGAAGAGAAGTTGAACAAAAGATTTGATGGCAAGCAAAAAGGATGAGGAGGTCAAAGTGCAAGGGGCAGTGGAAGACCTTCAGGAAGCCGAAATGTTGATGAACAGAAAGTGAAGATGTGGGTACCAGCTGAAGCCAAAGGAATGACAAATTCTACCACCCTCATGATCAAAACAGTGGTGATCAAAGAGGTAGTGGACGAGAGAGATATGGACAAGGATCTGGAAGAGGTGGTTTCAAAGGAATGTGTTTCCAGTGTGGTGAAGAAGGGCATTGAGCCTATGAATGTCCACAACACCAAGGAAGGGTAGACAAAAGGCCAGAAGGTCATGGAAGGGTTGCACATGTAGATGAGGAGGCCCAATATGAACATTCAGATGATGCTAAAAGGGGAGAAGCCCTAGTGATTAGGAGAGCCCTAGTGACTAAGGAAAAAGAACCAGAACATAGGAAGAATCTATTTTGCACAAGCTGCAAGTGTGAAGGAAAATGTTGTGATGTCATTATTGATAGTGGGAGCACTGATAATTTGGTGTCAAAAGAGATGGTCACAAAGTTGAAGCTGAAGAAGGAAAGGCACTCACATTCGTATCAGATTTCCTGGTTGCAGAAAGACCACAAAGTTTTGGTCAATGAGCAGTGCCTAGTAAAATTCAAGATTGGGAACTACCATGATGAGGTACTCTATGATATCATCCCCATGGATGAATGTCACATGTTGTTGGGGAGGCTGTGGTAGTTTGATAGGCGAGCTATACATGATGGCCATGCAAACACTTATTCCTTGACAAAGGATGGGGTTCATCACAAGTTGAAACCCTTGAAGGAGACCGAAGAAAAGGTATGCAGTAGTGCTAGAATTTTTATGTAGATGGAAGAAAATTTAGAAGGTATGAAGCATGAGCGCGTGTGTTATGTATTGATTCCTAGAGTGAGTAAGGAGGATAGTGAGAAGGTTCCAGAAGAAGTTTTGGGATGTTGGATGAGTTTAGGATATTGTTTCTGATAATGTACCTGAGGGTTTACCACCAATAAGGAAGATCAGTCAGATTGACTTGATTCTTGGAGCAGTTTTCCAAATAAGGCAGCTCATAGAATGACTCCAGCAGAAAATGAGGAGTTGAATAGACAAGTTCAAGAGTTGTTGAGAAAGGGTTTGATATGGGAGAGTTTGAGTCCATGTGCAGTACCTACAGTACTAGCACCAAAGGAGGATGGAGAGTGGACGATGTGTACAGATTCTCGAGCCATAAACAAGATAACAATCAAGTATAGATTTCCCTTGCCAAGGATGGATGACCTGATGGACTGTTTGAGTGGAGCTCAGTACTTCACAAAGATTGATCTAAAGAGTGGATATCACCAGATCCGAATTCAAGAGGGAGATGAATGGAAGACTACCTTCAAGACCAAAGAGGGCACGTATGAGTGGTCAGTCATGCCTTTCGAGCTAACCAATGCACCGAGCACATTCATTCGGCTCATGAACGAGGTACTAAAATAATTTTTGGGAAGTTTTGTTATTATGTATTTTGATGATATTTTGATTTTGAGTAAGACATTGTATGAGAATTTGATGCATATTCGAAGAGCCTTTGAGAAGTTAAGAGAAGAGAAACTGTTGATTAATCTAAATAAGTGTAGTTTTGTGAAGAGGGAGTTAGTGTACTTGGGGTTTGTTATCTCAACAGAAGGTCTCAAGATGGACCCAGAGAAGGTGAAGGCTATTCTAGAATGGCCTACCCCAAGAACTACTACTGAGGTGAGGTCTTTCCATGGTTTGGCTAGTTCTTATAGAAAGTTCATTAGAAAATTCAGTAGTATTTGTGGACCCCTGACTGAAACAATGAGAGGGGATAGAAAAGAATTCAAGTGGAGCGGAAAAAAGTTTTGAACTATTGAAGCAGAAGGTGATAGAGCAACCTGTTCTAGCCCTTGCAGATTTCAACAAGGTGTTTCAAGTGGATTGTGATGCTAGTGGTTGTGCCATTGGAGCAATGTTGAGCCAAGAAGATAAGCCCATTGCCTATTTCAGTGAAAAGTTAAATGATGCCAAGAGAAAGTATTTTGTATATGATCAGGAATTTTATGCAATAGTTCAAGAATTAAAGAAATGGAGACATTATTTGTTGACAAAGGAATTTGTTCTATATACCGATCATCAGGCCACAGTACCTAAATAGTCAGGGAAAATTAAACCAGAGGCATATGAAATGGGTAGAGTTTTTGTAGAGTTATACCTTTGTTTTGAAACATAGAAGTGGGAAGTCAAATAGGGTTGCAGATGCCTTAAGTAGGAGGCATACATTGATGACAAAGATGCAGATTGAAGTGGTTCGATTCAATGAACTCAAGACACTGTATGCAGAAGATCCTAATTTTGTAGAATCTTGCAAAGCTTGCAAGGAACCTGTTACAGTGGACAGGACAAGGTGGCTAGATTTCATAATCTAGGATGACATGTTATTTAAGGGAAGTCAATTGTGTATCCTAAGGAGTTCCATGAGGGAGAACCTGATAAAGGAGAAGCATAGTGGAGGAATGGTAGGACATTTTGGTCGAGATAAGACCATTGCCATTATCAGTGAGAATTATTATTGGCCTTAGTTGTTATAGGATGTGAAGAAGTTTGTACAAAGTTGCAGGGTATGTCAGATGGCTAAAAGAGTGAGCTAGAATACAGGCTTATATCAGCCCTTACTTGTACCAGAGAGGCCATGGGAGGATATAAGTATGGACTTTGTTCTTGGTTTGCCAAGGACACAATAAGGGAATGATTCCATCTTTGTGGTGGTTGATAGGTTTTCGAAGATGGCACATTTTATTCCATGTTAGGAGACCCATGATGCAATCCACATTGTTGACTTGTTCTTCAAAGAGGTGGTGAGGCTACATGGTCTGCCAAAGAGTATTGTTTTAGATCATGATACCAAATTTGTGGGGTACTTTTGGAGGACCTTGTGGAAGAAGCTAAAGACAGAGTTGAAGTTTAATTCTGCACACCATCCACAAATAGATGGGTAGACAGAGGTTATTAACAGGAGTCTGGGTAACCTATTGAGATGTTTGGTAGGAGATAAAACCAAGGGATGTGACTTGATCTTACCCCAGGCATAATTTTATTAAAACAATTCTATCAACAGAAGCACTGATAGATCACCATTCCAGATTGTGTATGGAGGCAACCCCATAATAGCTCCAAAATTTAGGAAGATGAACCAAGAGAATAAAACAAGTATTGGAGCCAAAGATTTTGCAAAACACATCAAGGATATACATGAGAAGGTAAGAGAACATATTAACAAGATGAATATGTAGTATAAGGCTAAGGCAGATCAGAAGAGGAGGTATAAGGAGTTTTAGATTGGTGATGAAGTGATGGTCGACTTGAGGAAAGAAAGGTTTCTAGTGGGAACATATAACAAATTGAAGATGAAGAAGTTTGGTTCCTATAAAATTTTGAAGAGGCATGATTCAGAGAGTGCATATGAGGTAGAGTTGCAGGCTGGATTCAACATTTCCCCTGTGTTCAACATTTTAGATTTGACAGAGTATCATGAAGATGGCCCAAAGGAAGTACCAACGATGGAATAGTGTGGGATTCTAGCACCTACTTCAGAAAAGGAGGAGATTGAAGAAATCCTGGATAGTCGTGTGGGAAGGAGTACTAGGAATAGGTAGTATGAAGAATATCTGGTGAAATGGAAAGGAAGGCCTATTGAAGATTCATCTTGGTTGCCTAAGGCAGAGGTCGACCATTTGGGTTTTCCTCCACCATCTGAGACATGATGCTCGGTCACTTCTCAAATTACCCTGGGTGTCTGATGCAGGAGCATCCAGTGGTGTAAGGGAAATCTTGCATCACCCAAAAATAGTTAAATTTCAAGTTTCTCAATTTTTAGGTGTTTTTACATTTTTGGATACCCTTTTTTTCATAATGAAATTCTGAATTTACGGTTTTTATTTTCTATTCTTGGGTGGAAAGATATTGCAGTTTTAGTTTCCTAGATTTGCACCTGAAAATCTTCCAAAGTAGATTGAGGCACTTAGAGTTCCCGGATCAGCCCCGAAACTTTCCAAAATCAGCGTAGCTGATTTTGAGCACATTATTGACTTTGATACCTTTCCAACAGTTCAAACGGTTCGTGAATCAGAGTCCTGGATGAAAAATTATGGCCCCGAGAAGTTGGCACACTTTCTAGAAGATACAATTGCAAATGTTCTTTTGAAATTTCAACTTCAAGTTGTAATTTTCTTGTGCCAAACTGCCTAAACTCAAATTTGAATGTTTCTTTGGCTCCAAACTAAAGAGGAGCTCTATTTATGGGTGGGTTTCTAATTTTTGGATAACTTTTTGGGGGACAAGCTTACATTTTGGAAAAGGGTGATTTTGTAACTTTCTGTAACTTGCATGTGTTGTAGAACTTGGGGATTTGAGATGCTTTGCATGTAAGAAGTTTCATTTTATAAATAATAAAATTATTCTCTTGTTTATGGGTTATTTTTCTAAGTCTCAGGGCGAAGTCTCGGGCTTCGCCCTCATCAGTATGGAATTTTTATAGTGGTTTCCTTTGAGAAAGCATAAGCATGATGTCATCTTGGTTGTGATTGATAAGTTAACCAAGGTTGTGAATTTCATTTCTAGAAACATTAAGGATGGATTGTTTACCTTGGAAAATAAATTTTTTACAAGTTTTTGCACTTGCATGGAGTGCCAGAGACTATCATTTCTGATAGGGATACATGGATGACCTCAAGGTTTTGGACAACCTTGAATGCAACATTAGGGACTAAATTGAATTTCAGCTTAGCTTATCATCCTCAGACTGATGGGTAGACAAAGAGGGTGAACTAGGTAGTTAAAGACCTCCTTTGAATGTATTGTATAGACCAACAGTATAGGTGGGAATAATATTTCCTTTGTTAGAGTTTCCTTATAATAACTCCTATCATACCTCCTTAGGCATGGCACCATTTGAGGCATTGTATGTAAAAAAAATTTGTACTCCAATCAATTGGGATAAACTGGAGGACATGATCATAGTAGGACCATAAATGCTTAAGGAAATGGAAGAGAAAATGTAGGTCATTAAGAGAAGATTGTAAGAGGTGATAGACCGAAAAAAGAGCTATGTTGGTAGGAACCGAACTAAAAGGAAGTTAAAAAGAGGGGACAACTTGGTCTTCATGAGAGTTAAACCTCATAAAAGCTTTATTACTTTTGGAAAGTCTTCCAAGTTGGCCCCAAGATATGTGGGACCATTTGAAGTCCTAGAAGTGATTAACCCAATTTCCTATAGACTAGTTGTACCACCTACTTTGGCTTGACTTCATAATGTGTTTCATGTTTCCTTGCTTAAGCCATATCATCTTGATGTGACTCATGTACTTGATTGGTAATCCTTGTAGGTACAAGATCCTAGAGTGGTGCTAGTGGAGACCATTAGAATTGTGGATAGATGCAACATTATGTTGCAAACTAAAAATATTGCTCATTTTAAGGTCCAATGGGACTATTATTCTAAAGAAAATTCTACTTGGGAGGATACAGAAGAAATAAAATACTCCTTTCCACATTTTCTTTCTTGAAAAAGAAAATAATTTTTTTTAATATTTCTTTCTGGTTTGAGAGACTATGATTTTTCTTGCTTTAAAATTTTGATGTTGAAATAGACATATATTTTGATGTGATGTTGAAATAGACATATATTTTGAAATGATGTTGAAATAGACATATATTTAATGAGATGTTGAAATAGGCATATACTTTGAAATGATGTTGAAATAGACATATATTCCATGAACTGTTGAAATAGACATATATTTAATGAGATGTTGAAATGGACATATATTTGAAAATGATGTTGAGATAGAAATATAATACATGTGATGTTGAAATAGACATAAATGATCAAAAGTGTTAAGATGTCATTTATTTTGACTTAAAAGACTTTGGGATGATGTCTCTTCCAAGAGGGGAAGGATGTCATAACCCAATTTTATTAGATTTATTTAAATACAAAAAAATGAATTATTGATGAAATTTAGTTAAACATAAAATGGAGATTTTGAAATATTTGAATGTTGAATATAAAGAATTGACTACTATTGACTCTATGAAAATTCTAAAAAGAAAACTATTTCTTTTTTTTATTATTTTTTTATGTCTTCAAGAATTGAATATTACTGATCAATTTGCAAGTGCAAGTGTGTGCAATTACAAGGTGACAACATGAAGGATGAGAACATGGTCGAAGTAGGATTGTTTAGTTAAATCAAATGGTAAGCTAGTTGGAATTTGGATACACACACCATAGGTAGCATGATAACTTGCATTTGACTGACTTGCATATATAAGAAAACAATTTTTTCTTCAATACGAATGATTTAAATGATTACAAATGAGTCATTAGTAGATTTAAATGTCTATTAAAAGTTTTTATTTTTAAAGGAACTAAAGCAAGCATAGTAGGAAACAATTATTTTCTTTAAGTATGGAACATTTGAGCCAATCCTCATAAAACAACTTGTATATGAGTGATTTGATTTAAAAACATCAACACACACACACACACACACACACACACACATAAATATATCTATACATACATCTCTCTTTGTCTCTCTCTCTATATATATAATCAAATTTCAAATGTTCAAAATTAGAGGGTGATGACAGTGATGGAAAAAAGGCTATAATGATAGTAACTGAATGCATGCAAGGTAGCAATTACCATTTTCTATGTAGAGTGTGAGAAAAAGAAAAGGATGGATTGGGAAGGAGATCAACAAGAAGTGGAAAAAGTTGAGGAAAAGTCTCATTGATGGCTTGACCAACGAGGTAATCTCTTCTTTTCTATAAAATCTATATTGAAATGCATTGTTTTAGTTATCATATTGATAGCACAATACTATGTAAACTTTGTTGCCTAAGTGTGTATGTGACCTAGCTTAATTTGACAGCACAAAGTAGCAACACTCATAGAGGGATCGCTAGGCTTTGGCCTACCAACTTAGTGTATCTTTGAATCTTGTTGGCTAGCCTTTGTGCTAGACCGATGTTTGAGTCTCTTCTACCAGTGACTGTGTGTTAGTTGCCTACCATTTTAAGCCACATCATGGAAATCAAAATAAGTTATTTTGATAGAATGTGTAACTTGGATAAATGGAAAAATTGTAGGGGATTGAAGATCGACCCTACCAGAGGAAATCAACATATGTAGCTCTTTTTTATTTGACTATATTTTCATTTACAATTGCTGTGTGATTGAAAAATATGTGCGTATTAAAATAAAATAAATACTATTCAAGCACACCAATGAAACTTTAAATCAAAGGAAAACTGATTAAACAAAGTAAAGCAAACTCTCAATGCAGCAGCCCCTCTGAAGACGTCTCATTGTCCTCTATCTCCAGTATTTTTGCTAAAGCTCTCCGATTTGTATGCTAAGCTCCACAAAATGACTACTAAAGAATGAGATTTAAAAATAAATGCATACTATACTAAGAATGCAATATTTTGAAGGTTGATAATGGAGGAATGTTGGTTGTTCACTTCAACAGCATAACGACTTGATATGATGACAAATGGAGAATGATAGAAATGAATGAAAGATTGAGGAATTATTTTGGCAGAATGCGGATGCCTGAAGATTCGATCCAAATGGCTTGTGAAAGGTTAAATTTATAGATTTTTGATGGAAAAAGCTTAGTTGGCAAAGATCAACGGTTGAGATTCAGTCTGGCAAGATGAACGGTATAGGATTTTCGAAAGCTTGAGAGGGAGATAGAAGGTTTCCTCTTTTTTCAATTTTTTCCCATTTAGAACTAAAGGAAAGTTGTCGTTTTGAAGAATGAGTTAAAATGAGATTTCATAATTAAATAAATAAACTTACTTAATTATATGTGAAGATGAGATTAGAAAGTCACATAATTAAATAAGCAGTATTTAATTATGTGAGAGAGATGGATTTAGAAGGAATTAAATTAAATATTTAAAATATTTAATTTAACTATGAGATGAAGAGGAGGAATATTCCATTTTTGAATTCAAATTTTCAAATTTTGAATAACATGATAATCAAATATAAATAAATTATAGAATTTATTTAATTTAATTATGAGGAATATGGAGATGGTAATTAAAAAGTTCTTTATTTAATTAATGTAGAAGAATCATAAGAATGAACAATATAAATAAATAATTAAATTTATTTATATGTAGATGACTTTAGGAGATTAATTAAATAATTGTATTTAATTAATTACCAAACTTATTATAATGTTGACCATTTTTACGTGCATACATTTTGCCCCTCTTTGAGATGATGTTCGAGATGATGATATTTTTTTGTCGAGTAACATCATTTCAAAGAAGTTAAGGTATGGATAGAGAAGAATGGATAATGATATAAAGATAGGATGATGGAATGATGATGCCCCCTCGAGAGGATAGGCGGGTTGGACAAACACGGGTAGGCTCTCGAAATGAAATGATAAGGATAGATAGGATGAATGATGTAAGATAGGAAGTGGATGGAGAGGAATGATACGTTATGCTGCAATGAAGGTGAGCAACCATGATGTTTGATATAGCACTAGACGTTATGCACCAAGATATAAGGACCAAGGTGACGATGTGTCTCGTGCCCCAGCGTAATACAACCTTGTCTAGACGTATGAAGAAGTAGACTTAGAGCATTAAAGTCCTAATGCACAAAAGGTATGATATGACCTTAGATGCAAAGGATAGTGCAAAAAGCTACTCCAACATACACAAGATATGAATATTAGCTGGAATGATACGGATTTGATACAAATGCAAGATAAAATGATAACACACACAAGCAAGCAAGCAAGCATGCACAAATGATACAAAAACAAACAAGGAATTGCCCCTGTCAAGCTATAAACCATTGATTTGATTGATTGATTGATGATGATGATAGTGTTGTCATTGTCAGGAGGTGATATATCCCTAGAGCAACACAAGGATGATGATAATTGATTGATTGGTTGATTGATTGATTAGGTTTACAACAAGATAAGGATCAAGACCAAAGGATTTGATTGGATAATTTGACAAGATTAATTGACTTGATTGGTATGGATTAAGGATTGTAGTGCATTTGGATTATTGCTTGGATTGATTGAAGATGATTTGATGTATGGATGAATGGATTTGATGAAGATGATTGATTTGGTTGAATGGTTGAATGATTGGATTGATTTGAATTGAGATGATGGATTGATTTTATTGCTTGGATTTTTGTTGGATATTTGATTTTTTTGGATTTTTGACATTTTATGATTTTTTTTGGATTTTTGAAATGTTTTGATTTTTTTGGATTTTTGAAATGTTTTGATTTTTTTTGGGATTTTGAAATTTTGAAATGTTTTGATGGTGTCAAAGGATGAAAATTTGAATAGCCTTTGTGCTAGATACCAATGACAAGGGGAAAACCAAGTCTAGGTGCAAGGAGATAGATGGGATTGATGGATGAAAGGGTGGGTGATAGGATAAGGGATAAAAGGCTCATGATAGATGGATGGATGGAATGGATAGGTCATAGTGAATGGAATGGACGTATGCATCATAGGAGAGAAAGGATGTGATTTCCAAAGACTATGTCGCATAGGAATAACATGCCCCATTCTAGGTACAATACTTAAGATTTTTCATGATAAAACTTATGGCAATAGGATAATGATAGGCTTGGTTTAGAAAGATGAGGTATGTCAAGAGATACTCAAAGCATGTTTCAACATTTTTCCCCTATATCTTCATCAAGATCAAAAGAAGAAGGGTGGATGAATGGACTCGATATAATAGGTATGGATGATGGCTAAAAATGGTAGGTAGGATGGAAATGGTATGACATGAAAAGGATAGGTTGGATAGATAAGACATTGTGCCCCCAAGTGTAAGTGACATAGAAGATCAACCTACACATGACGCCTATTTGCTAGGTTTTCATCATGGTACTTATCCAGGGCGCCTGTTTACCAGGTTTTCACCGTTGGACGAAGGGATTTCTCTTTACTTTACTTTTTCTTTTTTTCTTTTTTTCATTTTTTTGTTTTGAATTTTTGACTTTTTGGATAGGAGAAGGTGAATATGGATGGGAGGGACTCCAGTGTCTAGTTGCATGAAAGGTGATAGTCCCACTAGATGGATGTCGTTGCATGGACCATGTCAAATCTCATTATGCTCATAGATGTTGGTAAGGGATGACATGAAAGGGATGGATTAGGTAGATGGAAAATTATGAAAGGCTTATGCAAGAATGGATGGGGAATAGTGGATGATGATGTGGATTGAATAGGACTTGTGCAAAAGGATGGATGAAAGGTTTATGCAAAAGCATGGACCATAGGAAGGTGATTGGGAAGATATGTAGGATAGTAGTTGAAGGATGGGAAGGTGGAGGTATGTGGGATCGTTGTGAAATGGAAGGGAACCATGACCAATGGTTGCACACATTGCGATAAACGTTGAAGCTTTTGATGTGGATGGGGTGTAGGAAGTAATGGAGATGTTTTCTTAGGAGGTGGAGGGTGTAGTGCTTTTGGTACCCACATAGACTTAGTATTTTTATGATTTTTAGTTTGCTTGTGGGTTTTAGGAATTTTAGATTTTTGAATGGAATGAGAGTGTGGGATGGAAGTGTATGGTTGGGAATTTTGTGATGTGAAGGCCTTGTTTTCTTTTTTCTTAGGTACCCAAACCATTTTAGTTTTGGGCTTTACTTTTGGAGGTATGGGCTTATATAGCTTTTTAGATGTATTTTGCTTTGAATTTTTGTATTGATGTCCTAAGGCATGAGAACCCTTAGAATTTTTTACTTTATAGGTAGAGGCATTGAAATTCTTGCTTTTGAATCCCATGGGTATGGTGGAATTGGTGGAAGCTTCATGTTTATACAATGTGTGCATTTGTTGGTCATGATTAGGAATATTAGGGTATTTATGGATGGAGGGATAAGAGGATTGAATGGTAGGGATATTAGGTGTTGGGAGAAGTGGAGGTAGATTAGATGGAGGGATATTGGGAGTTGGAAGCAATGGTGGTAGAGTTGATGGTGGAAGGTGTATGGTCACATGCTTTTGACATTTGTAGGATGATGGAGGTGGAATGGCAACATATGTTTTAGGCATATGATAGGCTTTATGATGGAAAGTGGACTTGGGATGCAGGGAGGAAGCACCAACATCTTTAGGTTGTTGTCCTTGGGGTGTATGTCCAAGGCCATAAGAGCGTGGAGGGAATTTGACATGGACGGGATCTGAAATACTTTGTTCATGAAGGTCTAGACTTTTACCTTGGTGGTTCATGTTTTGGAGTGTGCAATGGACAATGGGACTAGGTGTAGGTGGAACACTAGACACGAGTTCCTTATTGGATGGAGAAAATGACACAAGGGAAGATAATGGTTTTTGTTGTTCTAAGGAGGAACATTCATGAATGGGGTTGGAAAGACCAATAGGATATGATGGAGGAAGTGCAATGGGGTTGATAGTGGGTGATGGGGGATCATTAGGATCTTGATTAGCATTGTGTTCACTTAGATCCAAGGAATTTGTTTGATCTTCTATGTGTGCTTGGGAGGCACTTGTCTCATCAAGGAAAGTGAATGTTTGTGCATCATGGATGGGTGAGGTGGAAAGCTCTTGACCATGGAATGCATAAAGTTGGCTAAGAGGATCATCATGGTCTTCTTGATCATAAAAGGGGTCTTGATCAAAGATATAAGATTGATCATGAATAGCATTAGGTATGTTATGAATGGAATCATTGGGAGGGTGTTGATCTTTATGTGGATGAGGGGGTAATGTTTCCGCGTGTTTAGGGTTGTTCTCTTGAAATACCTCATGAATTATTTGAATGGAGGTGGAAGGGGATGACTCTTGAATTGGATCAAGTGGTTGTGGATGACATGGTTGGCTTGAAGGACTTGGCATGATGTTTGATGACTCTTTTGTATGTTCAAGAATATGAGTTGGATGACATGGCGATGTTTGATTCCTTGCTAGTAGCCCTTGGGTCACATCCTTTGTAGGTGTATGGGTGGGAGGTGTTGGCTTAGGATTTTTATTTTGATTGGATGATGGTATGATAAAGTTAGAGGGTGCAAGAACTAGATTGGTGTTCCCCTTGTCGAAAGTGGCATTAAGACTTGAGGAAGTTTGGCCTTGTTGCAAGGTAGAACTTAAGTTCACATGTGTTTGTTGTGATGTGGCTTGATAGGTTGATGTGGCATTGACATGCGAAGAAGTGGATGGATTAGATTGGTATGAGGTGGAAGGGTGATAACGAATGAATAGGGGATGATGTTGTGGTTGTTGAATTTTACAAGTGGCAATGAATTGATTGGCTTGAGCTAGGAGGTGTTGGATTTGAGGTGATTTAATTTGTTGAAAGTTTTGGAAGAGGGTTTGAAGGCTTTGTATGGTTTGATGGTCTAGGGGTTTGGGTACTTGGTGAAGTGTTTGAAGGAGGTTTTGAAGTTGAGATGTTAGGTCTTTGTGTTCGAATGTGGGCATGGTGTCACACATGTGTGTAAGCTCTTGCATATCGATTTCTTCCTCAAAGTATGCAACATAGTTCATGTCATCATTAGAGGTGGTAGGAGAAGCCCCTCGAAGTCTGATTCTATGTTTTGGTTTTGTTTCATGATTTGATCTAGAGAAAGGGACTCCTTGAATGATGATCTCGGGCTTAGGTTTTGTCTCATGATTTGGCCTAGAGGGATAGCCCCCTTGGGTTATGATTTTGGGCTTATGATTAGGATTGGGCTTGTTTATGATTATGACCATTTTGACAAGTGGTGATGGTGATGATGTGGAATGATTAGGTTGGAAGACTTGGATTGATTAGGGTTGATGATGATTGGATATGAATGTGTTAGAAGAATGTGTAGAGTGACTTGTCTTTATGTGTTTGGTGTCTAGCTTGATTTGGAAATATTTAAATGAATGATCACACATGTACACACATGAATCACACACGCAAGACACATAAACAAGTTTGAATTTTGAAATTTGAAGAATGTAATGATGATTATTAAACACACACTTGAAGAAGACACATCAACAAGTCCTAGAACTAGTCAAGTGGGTATGGCCAATTAGGTTTCAAACTAGTTTGAACAAGGTTGAATAAGGATGATTTGAAAGAAAAATCCTGCCACACAGCCGGGAGAAAGGGGTAACCCACCCTTCACCTTCACTTCCCAAAGGTATAAAGTTCTTTGGGGCTTAGCCAAGAGTGATAAGATTTTAACTTCCAAACAAGCGTGTCTTTCGATTCACACTTCGATTGAGGTCGTCCCTAGGGGTGATGAAATCCCCTAGCAGGCCTCCTATGAAGGGTTTGACAAAAGCAAATCAAGTGAGGTGTTTGTGATCACACACGCACTTGACTCACGCTCACAATGATTAATTTCCCTTAGATTAGAAATGAAACGTGTGTAAAAAAGTTCAAACACTTGTTCTTTTTAAATCCCAAATCAAAATGTGATGGAAGACAGTGGTGAATTTTAGACCAGATTTTCAATATGTGATTGAAGACAATATTCGTTTTAAGAGCCCAAATCCAAATGTGTTTGCAAACAATGATTAATTTTATGCCCCAAATTGAAATGTTTGACAAACAAGATTAAGAGATTAAGGATGGAATGAGTGCACCTGGTTATTCTCGCTTTCCAAATTATTGTTGTGAGTGATATGGCTGCTACTAGAGCTCCTTATGATCACCTACAAGATCAAAAAAATAATATTATAATGCAGCAAAAGAAAAAAAAACAAACTCATCAGAAAATTGCGATTTCAGATACATGTTTTTAACATAGCCGAATTAGATTTTATTATTTGACAATTTTAGTGATCTCAAAAATAAAAACTCAAAGAAGATATCCCTATTAATTTTCTGAGAGTTTTCCATAAATGTAAAGAAGTCAGCAAAATTCTCTGTTTTGCTCTCAGAAACGCGGATTTATGGAAATCACACAGAAAATGAAGATCGGATTTTTTCGCATTGTTTTTGACCTTAAAATTAAATCTGTAAAACACAGACCCCCATTAGAATTTAAGGAAATTTCGGAAAATGTAAAAAAATCTAAAAAATTCACCGATTTTCATTCAGAAAACCAATTTTATGAAAAAACATAAAATTACGATAACTTCTACAAAAACAATGATACAAACTCAATTTTTTTACTGTAGTCTCTTGAGATGATTCCAAAGACTTTGTAAAAATATTGTAGAAAAATTCGCCACTGTGTAGAATATATGAAGAAATTGGTAAAACTTGTAGTTTTGTCCAAAAACTGTCAGATCTGCATCAAAAAAATCAATAAAATCTGCAAGTAGATATTAAAAACGGGGGAAAGCCCCACGGTGGGCGCCAAAAATGTGTGATTTAAAAATATGTGCGTATTAAAATAAAATAAATACTATTCAAGCACACCAATGAAACTTTAAATCAAAGGAAAACTGATTAAACAAAGTAAAGCAAACTCTCAATGCAGCAGCCCCTCTGAAGACGTCTCATTGTCCTCTATCTCCAGTATTTTTGCTAAAGCTCTCCGATTTGTATGCTAAGCTCCACAAAATGACTACTAAAGACTGAGATTTAAAAATAAATGCATACTATACTAAGAATGCAATATTTTGAAGGTTGATAATGGAGGAATGTTGGTTGTTCACTTCAACAGCATAACGACTTGATATGATGACAAATGGAGAATGATAGAAATGAATGAAAGATTGAGGAATGATTTTGGCAGAATGCGGATGCCTGAAGATTCGATCCAAATGGCTTGTGAAAGGTTAAATTTATAGATTTTTGATGGAAAAAGCTTAGTTGGCAAAGATCAACGGTTGAGATTCAGTCTGGCAAGATGAACGGTATAGGATTTTCGAAAGCTTGAGAGGGAGATAGAAGGTTTCCTCTTTTTTCAATTTTTTCCCATTTAGAACTAAAGGAAAGTTGTCGTTTTGAAGAATGAGTTAAAATGAGATTTCATAATTAAATAAATAAACTTACTTAATTATATGTGAAGATGAGATTAGAAAGTCACATAATTAAATAAGCAGTATTTAATTATGTGAGAGAGATGGATTTAGAAGGAATTAAATTAAATATTTAAAATATTTAATTTAACTATGAGATGAAGAGGAGGAATATTCCATTTTTGAATTCAAATTTTCAAATTTTGAATAACATGATAATCAAATATAAATAAATTATAGAATTTATTTAATTTAATTATGAGGAATATGGAGATGGTAATTAATTAAATAAAGTTCTTTATTTAATTAATGTAGAAGAATCATAAGAATGAACAATATAAATAAATAATTAAATTTATTTATATGTAGATGACTTTAGGAGATTAATTAAATAATTGTATTTAATTAATTACCAGACTTATTATAATGTTGACCATTTTTACGTGCATACAATTGCAATCTTTTACATTATTGGAAAGGTCGATAATGGAATGAAGGGAAGTCTTCAATCCAGTAAATGTGAAGCCATGTTTTCATGAAAAGGATTACCCTTGACCCTATGAAATGTGTAAATTTGGATCTTGTAAGCCTCATAGGGGAATCGATCCTCATTGTTGATAGAGAAATATTTGCTTGAATGTCTCAAAAAAAATTTGCATGATATATTTATGTTATATTGCATATGATATGGGAGGTTCTGAAGTTCGTAAGGGAAAAAATCATTAGCATTTTCCTATAAATCTATGAAGGACCACCTAAACCTTGAAATGGGTCAAATCCAGAGTCATCATACTCAATAAGGCAGCCTAGAATAGGCATGATAATGGTTGAACATTAAGCTCTTTTAAGTACTCTGACTAAAGTAGATGCTCAAGTATGATATTGAAAAGCATGTCGATTATGTTATTTTCTTAATACAGTCAAATAGTTTTAAATTTTTAGAAAGGAAAGTGTATAGCATTTGAAGAACATACATTTTTTTTGAAATATGAAATAGGGCTCTTTTTTATTGTTTAATTTTAGAATAGTAAACAAAGTAAATGACAGTGCCTTATCTTTTAAATGTAACTATATAAGTCTAACACTAAAAAAGGTCAATGCAAACTATGGATATGCTTGCAAAAGACTTCATTTTGTTGAAAGCTATCTTTGTACATTGAATGTTCATATGTAAATAATCCATTAGATGATTGTATAGAATGTAAACAAATTTCTTAGTTAGTTTAGTGAGAAACAATAATTGCTTGTTTAAAAAAATGAATGATCATGTGGGAACAACAAATGTTAAGATTTAACAGTAAGTGAGAAACTACTATCGTAAACTTGCTTAGAATATTTATTTTGAGTACGAAATGTCAAATAGAATACCATTAGTAGATTGAAAATTTGAATACATTTATTTCAAAATGTATGCACAAACTTTAACATTAGTAGCCACATATATATGTATGCACATAGAATTCATATATGTACATACATATACTTGCGACATACATTCTTATGTTTTTACATTAATTTTTGCAAGGGAAATGATTAAGATGTTAAGTAGACATAGTCATAAGATTGATATGACAGATCATTGAAATACTCTATGAAACTTGAATTTTGTATTTTGTTTAGAGTACATATACAAATAAATAAATTTTTATTTTGTTTCTTCTTTGAAGACTTGTGTGAAAAATAGTTATACACTAGAAAAAAACAATGATACCTTAGTTGAATAGAGCATCTATGGGTAGTTGTTGCTAGGAGCTAGATAGTTGTTATATTAGAAAGTTACATTTTGGGATGGGTGCTGAAATGGAATTCAAAGATTATAGGTTTGGTTTACCATAACCTATCATTTGCTATTGTTGCAACACACTTTTTATACTTGGCCAAGCAATATGGTTCATTATGTACGTATGAATGAACTTTGTGATTTCATTCTCTACCATTCCTAGCATAGATCTTGCATTTTATTTTCTAATGAGTAGATAGAAATTACATGTTGATGTTTAGGAACACACTAGATTCCACCTTCCAGGTTGTTATCTTGTTAAACTTTTTGTGCAGGGTTGGTCATTCTTCAAGTTAGAATAATACTAAGGAAGCATAAGCTTCATGGTCGGGCAGTAAAGTGCTTCAACCATGTTCTCATCCACCAGTGGAGGGGAGCATTGAAGAAGAACCTTATTTAATCACCAGAATACTATAGTCTATGACATAACTTGACGTAAAATATTTTATGTACTTGATAGAAAATTTATCATGTAATGACATTGTGGCCTTAGGATCCAAGTTAAACCTGATATTGTAATTTGACTTTTGAAGTTAATATAAGAATCTTTGACTCATCTTAAATGGACATGTGGAGCTATGATTGATTTTAGCCACTAGTTATATCTTTTTCATTTGGAGTATATTCATGTGTTATTTACAATAATGTTAATTAAGTAATAATTAGGAATGGGTTATTGCATGATATGCAAAACTTAAGTAAATGACCTAGAAATAAACTCACGTTAGAACAATAAAGTAATAAAGTATAGAGGTGCACCTAGAGAATGAAGAGGGTTGAATGAAGGTCTCGAATCCTAGAAACACTAAATTTTGATGCACATACACCAGTACATGTGATTTAGTCCCAGTTTAGATTTTCAAGCCAAAACCAAAATTGGAACTGCTAAACCAGGATTTATAGAAAGTGCCTTAGGATAGGTATACTAAGATTTATATGCCACAAGTTGAAATTTAGTGCCATTATCAGGGTTGATCTGAGACTTTGATATCCTCTAGTGACTTCTTGTAGCTTCCTTCCTATCAATCTCTAGTTCTTAAGCACTTAATTTCAATTTGTAGGTGACTTTCTATGATCTTGCAAGTAAGGTGACAACTTTAAAAACTTTCTCCAATCTTTCTCTTCAATGAATCTTCGACCTAAATCTGTATATCACACATCAAAGAGAGGGAAAAATGTTGTGTTTTTAGTGGATAGGGTTTTCCTTGGTCAAACCCCATTTTGGTAACCAAACCTTGAAATTAATAGAAATAGAGTGAAGGAATGATGATTGAACAACTATGCAATGTTGTAACTCACCATAACCTTAAGAAAAGGGCTACAATATTGTATGTAATGGCTAGCATGAATGTAGATCTTGAATCTTCCTTGAATGATATAGATCTTGACTTAGATGATTGCTTGAATCATAAAACCCTACATCACAAATATTAGCTCAAAAATAAATATGTTGCATGATGACTTTGACATGATGCTTGATAATCACTCTTGAATGCTCTTGAATCATTTACAATGCTCTCACTTGATTTCTCATAAGATCACGTAAATTTATATGATAAAATATGTGAAAGAACGTTGTATTTATACTTGGTTATGCCAAACTTCCTAAAATTACAACACTACAAGCTAACATAAGATCTAGGAGAATAAAATCCTATCAAGAATTTGAATTTAAATTAGGTATAAGGTAAGTGGGTCTCATATGCTAGTTCGGGTGTGTGAGTCCTATTAGGCTAAGATTGGGAAATATTTTTCAAGAAATGCCTAGTTTAATGTGAAATTTAGATTTAGGCCCCAAAACCTAAGTGGGACCCATATGCCCAAGGTGGCATATGAGTCCTAGATCACTAAAACTAGGATATACAATCCAAAATCATAAATTTTTGATTGGTCACTTGATATATGTTGGGATTATCCTTAGAAATATGCATTAAATAGGGCTTGTGGATGCAAAATAAGGCTAATTAAGGCATAAAGAAGCCCAATTTTAGTAAGGAGATCCCAAACAAGTGTGAAAATGTAAAGGGATACATTTTTCTACACTACATTTAGATGAAGTGAAAACTAATGTAATGCAATGCAAACTATTGCAAATCTAGATCTAAGGTTTGAATGGAATTCAATTTTCATAATTTTGATGTACAAGGTTAGTTTCACCATAATGAACCACCGAAAAATGGGTTCACCAAAATGAATCAACAAGATGATGAACCACAATTTTCTCATGTTTCATTCAATTTATGATGGTTATAATGCATAAATGAATCTCAAAAAATAAATCTAACTTATATAACAATGAAAAGGTAGATTTTAGGATGGTTAAATGCTATGTACCTGTTGCAAAAAGCTCTTTTTCAAGCCTCAATGAGGACTCATTTGCCCAGTCGTGAATGGGTCCTTTTTAGGGCTTTGGAAAATTAGTTTCTAGGTTTTATTCTTCAATGTCTGCACTCCCAAAAGTTGAAATGAATTCAGTAGAAGACTTTATGTGATCTTGCAAGAAATATGGCAATTTTGACAACTTTACAACTTTTACAACTTTTGTAACTTTTGTTCTCTACTTGATATTCAACCTAAAACCTACAATCACATATCAAACTTGAAGAAAAATGTTGATTTGTTAGGGAATATGGGTTTTCCTTGGTCAAACACCATTTTGGTAATTAGACCTTATAATGAAACAATGAAATATGAAGAATGAAACATGAAACATGAAACAATGATACCTTGTGTGGAATGTTGGAGAAAAAATCTTCAATCTTGCATGAAGTGGCCTCAAACAATGTAGATGTTAATCACAACACTTGATTAGAAACAATGCTTGAATAGGATCTCCAATTCTATGTACATCAACATATGAGCTCAACAATATGCATGATGCACCATACCTTTGACATGGTGAAATAGATCTTTGATTGCTTCAATAAACTTTAATAAATCCACCCTTGAATGCCTTATTGAGTGCTCTTGAATTCTCTATAGTTCTCTTGTGAAATCTTAGGATGCTTATGAAAACTTTCTAGGATGAAACTATGTGAAGTAACCTTATATTTATACATATCTTAAGTTTAATTCCTAAAATTCAAAACACACAAGACAACACCAGATCTTGAATTTGAAATTATTAGAATGCTTCCAAAAACATATCCCAATAGGGCTCCCAAGTTAAGTGATGACCCATTCGCCATGTTCTGAATGGTTCCTAGCATACTTATCTAGAACACACTTATGGGATTGTGAAATGATATGCAAAAATGGGGTCTAAGGACCTAGTGAGGACCCATTCGCTAGGTGATGAATTGGTCCTATTTTACTAGCCTAGGACACATTCCTTGTAAAATTAAGTGTTTTATAATATTATTTAAGAGTGTCAATTTTTATCCCTCAAAAAATGTAATAAATTAGACTTGAATTTGAGTTAAAGGGGCCAATTAAACTCAAATTAACCTCAATTAATTAATAAAGCCTTAAATTAGTGTGAAAGTGTAAATATACAGTTTACTCCTAAATAAAGCACCATTAAGTCCATTTTATTATTGATTATTCATTCCCAAATTAAGTGTAAAAAAAGGGTTACATTTTTCTACACTACATTGAGGCTATTTGGTTTTAGAATATTCTCATAGATTTTGGAATTCAATTCAAGAAGCCTACATTAATCTTTTTTTATAATTAGAGTTTGTTATAAATCCCAAGGAATCTCATTAATCATCAAAGGACTTTACACATTGAGATTCATAGGCACTACATTTAGGAGCTTATTCACGAAATCATCGTTGGCCTTTAATATTATCCAATAAATTGTAGAAGATCATACAAATCTTCACCAAAACCTTCACTGAAAGCAATTTTCTTCATTTATGATAATTTTTGTGGAGAAACCAATGTATATTTCACATGGAGCTTCTTAGTCCTTAATTTTTCTCTCTTTATAAATAAAAGAGAATAGAGAGTAAACATGACAATTATTTTTTCTTTTACTCATTATTAGGTTATTATTCCTTTGTATAGTTACATTCCACTACATTCCATTACTAAAAATTATCAATAGGCTCTAATAATGTTAATTGTATTTCATATGTATTCTTATATGTATAAGAAGATTCTAACAAGGCAGTGAAAAGTATTTTCACTCACAATTTTGAATAATAGGGTTGTACAAATCATTTCAACTTTCTATTTTGAATATTAAAAGAAGTGCAAGTTTTAGTAGATATTAAATTACAAAACTATTTCTTGAAATAACTCTCTAATAAAATTAACAATTTTAACTCTTATCACGAAAGATAACTTTATATTCTCAACCATTAAAAAAGTTAATTTGTTGAATATATTTTGTGAACGTCTTACATATGAATGGAAAAACAAACATAAATGGTGTAATGGAAGTAATAAATAATAGTTCAAATTTGAATAATATGCTGGTATACATTAAAAAAAGAAGGTAAATGATAAAAGATAAATAATGTGCTATATAAAGTATAATTTCATTATATCTATAAAGGAGAATAAATTACATAATGAACTTAATGATTTAAATATGTGATTAAGAATTGTTTTTTTACTATTGAAGTAATGAAGAGACAATTAGAAATTAATAAACTCAAAATACACACCATGAAAACAAATATATATGGAAACTTTTAGAATAAGCACCACCATCAAAGAGATATCAAGATTGTATTAATCTCACTATATCTTCTTAGTACAATATGAATATTCCAATAGCCTAATTGTACTCAAGTTTCATAACAATCTCATTTTTTATCCCTCTCAACAATCTGTTATACATATACAAATATCAATTTAGGCATATTGATCAAAAAGAGATTTTTAAAATACCATGAATGTGTAAACAATACAAACAACACTAAAAATGACATAGAAACACTCTGCAAACTTTTTCTAGAGTCTTCCCCTCTTGTTCATTCACCACATTTTCTTCCCTCAAACCCTCTT
Organism: Sequoia sempervirens; assembly: GCA_007258455.2. Lineage (NCBI taxonomy): Eukaryota > Viridiplantae > Streptophyta > Pinopsida > Cupressales > Cupressaceae > Sequoia > Sequoia sempervirens. The sequence goes on from VDFB02271358.1 coordinate 1,214,684,159, forward strand.
TGGGGTTGGCTTTGTTAGAAAAAGGTTTTCAATGATGTTAAAGGTGTTATTAAATTCCTTCTTATTTTCAAGGTATCCAGAAGGATGTTGTCTATAATTTTGTTTGAGAATCTATGTTATGATAATTTAGTAACAAGCTATAGTATCAGTTGGATTATGCTTGTAATATCATCTTATTTCGCTTATTGTGGGTGGAAGTGATCTAGAAGTGTGATCTAGAATAATATGGAAATTTTGTATGTCTATATAGGTAGGATGATATAATCTACATTACTTCCTAGTTTTGTGGTATAGCCTATGGTTTGAGTGGAGTGTATGTATACACATGTTTTATCATGTTCTAGAGTTTCCAAAATTATAATCAATATGTAGAATGTTTGAAGTGACAAAAGATTCACTATTCAAGTTAATTAATTAGGTTGGTGTTTCAAGTAAATACAACAAAGGCTTGTAGCATGTGCTCTCTAGAGATAGCTAATGGATGACCTTTAGAAATAGATAAGTCTACATTAGGAATTGGATCTTGTGTTATATATCATAGTGTAGCATGTCAGCTATTAGACATAGCCTATTTACATGTTTGGACATTCTTGGTTAAGGAGTGTTTGTGTGGTTAAATTATCGCTATTATTTTATGTTTTATGCCAAAACATGAATATAACTATAAATATAATTCCTATATAGATGTATATGGTCAATTCTAAGGTAAATGAATAGCGTGAATGCTATGAAATTAGGGCTTCAATTATAATATTAGAGTAATGTAATATGCGTTGTACTATAATCATTGTGTGTAATTATCAGAAAATCATATGCATTAAGTGGAAGAGTTATGTTTTTGTTAAGATTAGAGGAGAATTGAGTATTAAGCTTTTAAGGTCCACAATTATTAATTTTTATTCTAATGAGATTGGTGTCTCCTGTAGGTGGGTTTCTACAAAGGTAATTGGGTATTTGTGTTTCTAATAGGATGGTGCCTACTTCATTTATAAATTCCTTATTATATTCATACTTTATGAGGATAGGTTTGGGTAGTAGTTCCAAGTACCTTATCTCACCATGGTTTTTTCCAACATGGGTTTCAATGTGTGAAATAATTATGCCTTTTGGAAAGTAAGGATGGAAGAATACTTGTGGAATTATGGTTTGAGGTTTGGAAATTAGTTGTGAATGGTTATGAGATTCTAGGAAGTCTACCAAGAGATTAGCTAGAAAGAGAGGATGTGAAACAAATTCAAAGGCTAGAAATGCTATTTTGCAAGACTACAAAAGAAGCTTGGAATACACTATAAAATATCTATGAAGGTAATGACAAAGTCAAGGAGGAAAAACTTCAGACCTATTAGGGATTGTTTAACATCTAAACATGAAGGAGGAAGAAGATATCACTACATACCTACTCAAGATTGATGATGTTGTCAATACCATTAGAGGACAAGGTGAAGAAGTAAAGGAAATAATGATTGTTAAAAAGGAACTCAAATATCATCTCCCTAAGTTTGATTCATTTTTTTTGCAATAGAAGAAATCAAAAATCAAAATAGTTTGAGTATGGATGAACATGGGACATTAAATATGTAGGAAATGAGAATTATGAATGATAAATTTTCAAGAAAAGAGGTAGCTTTCTAGACATTTGTTGAGAATGACAATTTAGATCACAATGAAGATTTTGATCCATAAGAGGGAAATTTTATAAGGATGTTAAAAAGAGGTTTCAGAAAGTCTAAAGGTAATTTACCTTTTAAATGTTTCAATGATGGTGAAATTGGGCATATTGCTTCAACCTGAAAACTATGAATTAATGTTAAAAATTTAGTTTTTGATAACATTGAGAAGAAGATACAAAAATAAAATTTGAATAAGAGGTTCATTATGCTCATAGAGTGTTCAAGAACCTCAAGAAGAAAATTACCGAGGACATCAAAGATGAAGATGAACTATTAGAAAATATTAAGAAATTGGAGAGAGTCATTTTAGATCTAAAATTATAGATAGATGAAGGAAGAAGGATGCAAGATGTTTTGATTGAAAAACTAAAGACAAGAGATAAGGATTGTGAAAATCTTGAAGCATCTAAGAGGGATCGTTGAGGAAGGATTTGGAGAAAGAAAATAGTTAGCTAAGAAAAAGTATAAAGTTAAAAAATATTATTGAGATGATAGATAAAAATATTTTAAATCAAAGGGCACTGCATATCAAGACTAATATTAGACTTATGGAAAGGTTAATTAATAAGGTTACCAAGGAATCCATGATGAAAAGTGTAGAAGATCTTGACCAACATGGTCTCAGAAGTTCAGGATCAGATCAGTCAAAGGTAACTGAGGATAACATGTAAGATTATGAGGGGATCATGTGTATTCAAAGACATAAGAGAAGGTCTAGAAGAAAAAATATAGTAAGGCATGCATCCAATACTAGGTTGAATCATTATTTCTCTGTTTATTACTTCATATGTAGCCATTTTGGTTATAAATTTGTGGATTGTAGGAATGGTCTAATAAGAAGAAATAATTTAGTTAACAAAAATACGTTTTCTCCATTATTTGACTAAAATATCATTTTTCATAATTGCAACAACTTTCAATACATTGCAAAAAACTATAGAAGCAATTCTATGAGTTCTTCCAAGATGAAAATTAAGGGAAATAATTCAATAAATTAGAAGAGTGATTTTAAGAATGTTTGGAAGAAGAAAAAGAAATAATAGAATAAAAAAATTCAATAATTCGTCATACTACATTTTATGATCAATTTGAGATATGTGATCATTCTGCAAGTGAAAACTACAATACTGCATCTAGCATTAAAAAATGTGCATCCATAGAAGGAAGTTACGATAAACCTATTGTGGATAGTTGTAACTGAGAAGGTGATGATCTCATTGAGATCAAAGAGATATAATACATGTTGGGAAAGAAGGATGAAAACTAGCCTTGGTGTAAAAAGGAAGAATATGATAATAGATTTGAGTTCTTCAAGTAGAAGATGAGATAGGGCCCTCTCCCATTTTATATTCTAGAGGATGCATAGATTGAGGGGGATTGTTGAATCCCTACCACAAGAAGACTTTGTAGCCTTGCAAAGTGTTTTGGAACATGGTTGTGTAGGGGGGAGTGTATCTGGGAAAAAAATTTCTAGATTGTGTAGTAAGTAGAACTATCATTTTGTATTGATTTCAAATGGGGAGAGTGAGAGCCAAAATGCTTGAAGTGACAAAACTTTTTTTTAACTTAAAGCAACATTTGGTTGGTTTCCTATCAATGAAAATGGGGGAGATTGTTAGAAAAAGGTTTTCATTGATCTCAAAGGTGTTAGTCAATTCTATCATTATTGGACCAAGCTATTCAGAAGGATGTTTCTAGAATTTTTTCTAAGTATTTGTTTTCTAGGAAGTGAGTAATAGGTTGTAGTATCAGTTGGAGTATAATTTTAGTATCATCTTATATCCTTTCCTTTTGGTGGAAGTGATCGGGAGGCATGATCTAGAATAATCCAAAAAGTTTGTATGCCTAAAATGGTAGGATGATATGATCTGTATTACTTCCAAGTTGTGTGTTGTGGCCCATGACTTGAGTGGAGTGTATTTATACACATGTTTTATTATGTTCTATATTTTCTAGAACTTATGATCATCAAGAATTTTTTTTGAAGTAATAAAAGCATCACTATGGGGGTTAATTAACTAGGTTAATGTTCTAGATCAATACGGAAAAGGATTCTAGCATGTATTCTCTGAAAGTAGCATATATATGACTATTGGGACGAGATAATTATAAATTGGGAACCACATCACATGTTATATCTTCTATTGTAGTGTGTGGACTATTGGACATGTTCTATTTATATTTTGGGTGGACACATGAATGTAACTATAAATATAATTCATATATATAAATGTCTAGAATTTTCCCTAAGACCAAAGAATAGTGTGAATGCTATGTAATAATGGATTTAATGCAAATATCAAAGTAATGTAATATAAGTGGCATTCCAATCATTGTATGCCATTGTCAAAATATCATATACAATACATGGAAGATTTCTAATGTTTCTTCGATTAGAGGAGAGCTCAGTATTAAACCTTGAAGGTCCACTTTTCTTGTGTTGTATTTCAATGAGATTGGTGTATACTAATTGATTTGGTACTCAGATCAAGTGGTTTACAAGATTGGTGTCTCCTATAAGTTGGTTCCTGCAAATGCAATTGGGGATTGGTGTCTCTTGTAGGTTAGTGCCTACTTCATTTTGTAAATTACTTATTATATTATGGCTTTGTGAGGCTAGATTTGGGTACTAGTTCCAAGCAACTTTACTAACCATGGTTTTCCCATCTTGGTTTTCCATGTATACTTGGTGTTCATGGTGTGGATGTGTATGTTGTTTTTGTTGTTTAATTGTTGCATCATTAAGAATATTTGTTAGGAGTTGCATTAATGTTTTAAGGTTAATGCTTGAAGTTTAAATTTAATTGAAATTGGGATATACAAGTTAGGTGTGAAAGGTAAATGGAAATGGGTGGGAGAAGACATTACCTCATAATTATCATGAATAATTTATTAATTCTCATAATATTAAAATACACAACAATTAAACACTAACAGTTCTGTGTAGTGACATGCAACAATTAGCTGATAGGCAAATGGGAAGTCCAAATGGCATTGATTTGTACACGCATAGGAGGAATTTAAGAGAGGGATGCTAAGAACAATATGGGAGACAAAAAAGGAGTTGAATATAGATGTAGAATAGCTATCATGACCAAATAGAACAATATGCAGACAAGAAAATGGTGCATTGAAAGAATCGAATTAGTTACACACAAGGAAAACATGAAGTTTAGTGTGTTGAACATGTTTCATTGGTAGAAAATATATAAATTAGGAAATATAAATAGTTATATAATTCATAACAAATAATATGTAATTTACCTGCAATAGAAGAGATCCACTAAATAAGATGCAGGCATACCTTGTGAACAAAATAGGATGCAGTATGTTTATGATTACAATTCCCATATAATTCTACTTCGACACCTGAGAATTTTGCTGAGTTGAAATTAGTGTTATACATTTTTAAAGGTATATACAGTTGTATCATTTTTGACTAAGAATTTGAGATGCATTTGTGAAATAAGAGATGGAATAAAGGACATATAGCCTTACCTTGTATATAAATGGAATGTAGTTGCAACTCATACACCATGCCAAATAGTTGATCACAAAGCTATTTAGCATTGTGGAGATTTGTAGTCATAGCTGAGAACATTTGCAATCCAATATAGTTTCAATCATATATAGTTAGAAACAAATGGTTGCAAGGCAATAGCACTGGCACTGGCATCATTGACCAAAGAAGAGGAAGGAATTTAGAGAAAAATTAAATTTAAACATTATATGGTCAACCAAAGAATAGGAAGGAATTCATGTTTGTCATTGGAGGAAAGGAGAAGCATAATGCAAGAATTGAACAACAACTTCTCTTAGTAATTACCATAGAATCAAAACTTTGGCTAGCGTGGTGGGAGTGATTGGATCTGCACTATGGAGGGAATGAAAAGGAAGCAAAATTAGAAATGGTGGAAATTCTATATGCATTGAAATGAAGAAGGAAATGATAATCACTATAGTTATAGTAAAGAATATAAATATTTCATCATGATGGAAATGCACACAATTGTTGGAGGTGATCCTCTTCTTTGATTCAGAGTGCACTGTATTTGTTGAAATGTAATATGGAGTATCTATCAAAAGAGAAAGGAAGATCTATGTGTATTCTTGTAATTGATTTTACATGGGAAAGAGTTGTGAATGTTAGTCCTTGTCTTTCTTTAGTTCCAATATCTATTGTATCTTTCTCTAGTGTCAAGGCTTGAGATTTATGTATTGTTATTGCCCAAGCCATTGTCAAGGGGAGCTGTGTTTGGCTACCCTATGTGATCGGGGGAATGGGGATGGCTTTTGGGTTGTCTTGATCCCATGTTGGGCCAATGTAGTTTGGGAAGTGCACAACAACATATTTAGGAAGTTGAGCTTATTTGGCACCCCTAGCATATACAATATACTTGACAAAACCCAATGATCCATTGACCAGGTAGCTGCCACCCAAAGACTTGTTGTTAGAATTACTTGTTTTCCAATTGGAAGTAAGAACTCTTCTTGAAGTTGCTCATCATCACCATATTCAGGTGTGTTTTGATGACTAGTTTTAGTAATACTAAACATGCATTATGAGTGGGGAAAGTTGGCTTGTAATAAAGAATTATAGATATTTTATCAATGCCATAGTAGCAGAAGATGAATTCCTTTTGATTTTTCTTTCCTTTTCTTGAATATTAGTTTAAGGTTAAACTATATTTCTTATAATTGGTCATAGGAACTCCCTAACAAAATTTCAATGAGAATCAAGTATAAGATGTGTGAAGATGCAATTCTCTTGGGCCCAAGTGGTTATTTGTGGCATGTAAACTTATGTTGTATTGATGATTCTACATATTTCATAAAAGGCTAACATAGTTTTGTTTCTAACAATGGTGTAGTAGCCAAAGATATACTTGTTTTCCGTTATGTCATTTGTGTGTAATTTGTTGTGCAAGTTTTTGGACCAAATTACCATGAGAAATAGAGTACCTCTGCTCTTCAGAGTTATACATCATGTTGTCCCAAAGAAGGAATCCTACCATAAGTCTACAACCAAAAGAGTTGTGAGCATAGGAGAATTCCCACAAAATAATTTGTTGTTGCTCACATTTCTTTTGTTGAACCTAGTTCAAATGAAGAAACCAGTTTAAGTAAAGAACCCAGTTCTAATGAAGAACCTAGTTCAAGTGAAGAAATTACTTTTACAACTTGTTTAGATACTGATAGAATTTTAGGTAAGCATAAATATGCTCCAAACTCAAATCAATGCATGCACACTTTTGCACCATTGTTTCTCTCACATATATTATCACCTATGCATTGTTTTTTCTCACAGAGATCTCTAGAGTTCTCAGCCCTGCGATATCAATGGAGCCACAATTTTAAGTGATTCTAAAAGAGGGTGTAATTAATGCTACAATTTATACACTTGTAAGTTTCACTCTCCATATAGACAACAAAAAAATATTTTTCACTGATGCAACTTGAGCTAAAATAATGCTTCTTGGTTTGAAGTGTTACAGGTGACTCGTATCAATTTTTCCAAACTTTGGCTACCAAGGTTAAATACCCAAATAATGCTTGTACATCACAAGAAGCCTAGAATGTGGCCTGTTAAGGCTAAATGAAATAAAACAAGTTGGATATTACAAGGTGGTTGGAAAATATTTGTTCTTGACAATCAATTGCATAAACATGACACATGCATCTTTAAGATGGTAAACAAAGTTCACCACATTTTCATGGTTTATGAAACCATGATAAGGCATGGAAAATGAAAATATCCCTATCCATTAAGCCAAAAAAATTTGATTAAGGATTTTAAAAAACTAACTACATATAACCAATAAAAGAATATTATGGTCAATTGGAGTTTTGTTTGCTTTAAACACATAAAAATGTATGTTATTGGTTTCCCTAATGAAATAAGCTCTTTATTTTTTTTATTTTACAATGGGTTGTAATTAGAAATTTAGTAGTTAATAAAGATGGACAATGAAAATAATTTTATCTATAGTGTTGATTGAGCAGAGAGTTTTCACTACTTCATTGCATAAGAATTTCAAAAGCTATCATTTCGTAGGATAAGAAATACTCACAAAAGGCTATGCCACTACTCACATTTCTTTTGTTGAACCCAATTCAAACGAAGAACCTAGTTCAAATGAAGAACCTAGTTCAAGTGAAGAAATTGTCATTACACCTTGTTTAGATACTGATATAATTTCAAGTAAGCATGAATATTCTCCAAACTCAAATCTATACATGCATTTCACTTGAACTAGGCTCTTCATTTGAACTAGGTTCTTCACTTTGAATGTTGTTTGTAAGTAATTTCACATACATACATGTCCAAATATAAACTTTTTTGGTGAAATATTAAAAAATAGAGCATGTTGTCTCAATGTATAACAACTTCTATAAGTAGTAAAGCAACAAGATCAGGAACACACTAAAAGAAGGCTTGTTCTCCACCCTATCATATTGTGTCATTTAGCGTTGAGGGATCCCAACAAACCCTCAAGAAAGAACATAAATTATCTATCACTATAATCAATTGATGTTGATATTAATGTTTAATATTACACTTAATATACAACCTATCAAACATATGAATGTTGTTTGCATATAATCTCAGAAACATACACATCTGCACATAGGAAATATAAAATGAAACACAACAAAAAAGGCCTATTCTCCACCCTCCATATTGGGTCATGGATCCTCATGGGCTCTCAACAAACCTCCAAGAATGAACATACATTTTCCACCACTTTGATCAATGGTGAAACTAATGTTTCTTATTAAACTTAATATATAGGCTATGATTCTAACAAATCCTTTATGAGGCTAAGAGAAATAATAACTAAAAAGGTGCATTTAACTTCAGATGCCCATATATCAATGTATATTTTGTTTTGCAAGAACATATATAAGCATTGTAGGCCTTGGATGCATTTGTAAGAATCTGTTGCTTAGATATATATACACACAAAAACAATGTGTGGAAATGTATGTTGGTGGAATTAAATGTAGACAATAGGTATATTTTCTACCACTATAATAAATATAGAGATCAATGTTTAATATTACACTTAATATATAGCCTATCATACATACGAATGTTATGTGCATCTAATCTCACATACATACATAACTAGACAAAGGGAAAATAATATGAAACACACCAAAAGAAGGCCTGCTCTCCACCCTACCATATTGGTTCATGGAGCCTCATGGGTTGTCACCAAACCCCCAAACAAGAACATATAAATTATACACCACTGTAATCAATGATGAAACCAATGTTCCTTATTATAACTAATATACATCCTATCATTCTAACAATTCATTTTTTAGGATGAAAGAAATAATAACTAAAAAGGTGCATCTAACTTCAAACACCTATATATTGAGAAAGAAAAAAAATGTAGATATGTACAACATGAAAATGAAGCCAACCATAACATTGAAAATGGTTATGTTGAATGGAGCAACATACACCATTGTCATGTGCTTGCAGGGATAAACAATTTGATGCAACCAAAAATTTTTTTTTCCTCTCACAAGCACATGACAACAGTGTGTGATTGTCCTCCATAGTCACATAAACCACAATCTACAATGGTTATAATAGGGAAATTCATAAATAGCAGTTTTTCTATGGGAAAGCAATATGTTTTCTCAAGTTTAAAATGGTAGGTGCTATTACAACCATCATCACTATACAAATACCACATAATGATTAATGTTGAAGCACCAAGCCCTGGAAACCAACATCATGCATTGGATGCATACGTAGGAATTTTTTTATTGGAAATATATACACACAAAATGTATGTGGCATTAGATGTAGACAATATGCATATGGATGGAAACTTATATATATTAAAAATAATGATACATGTGTTGAATAGGGTGATCGAACCTGCACTATCACAAAAGCTCGTCATCCTGGCTCATAGCTCTGATAGCAAGTAAAGCCACAAAACAACACCCAGCAATGCCTTATGAAAAATTGCGTAGTCTTTCACTATATTTTATAAGGTTTTAAATGCTAGGTGTTATTACAACCATTGCCACTACACAGAAACCATACAACAATTAATGTTGATGCCAGGAAGAGGAGTTTCTATGAAGGTGCAAGTTTGATGATTCGTTGTTGAGCTTCTGTGAAGGTTGTTGGAGGTTATTTTGTGATTTTTGCATGGGGTGATGGTTGCAAAAGCAATACAAAAGTCTTGGTGATGCTCACATTGATCGAAGTGATGGACAATGGATTTCCCTTATGTGCAGATATGTATGTATGTCATAGTAGATGCAAAAAAAATTGATACATGCTGATCCCTATGTTTATTTTGTTGGGATATTCATGGAATGATAAGTTGTATTCGAAGAGTTATATGGAACATTGATGGCACCATTGATCGAGTGATGGGAAATGTATGTTCCTGGTTGGTTGTTTTGCAAGAACATAGACTGTTTTCAAAATTCGCTACAAAGGGTTTCACATTGAACTTAATATAGATCCTATCATTCTAAGTTATGTTACAACCATAGCAATATCAAAGATAGACATATGCAACATAAATTTATGAACTCACATGTAACAACAATATACTCTACACTCAGCCAATACAAGAAGATTAAAACCATAGAAATAAAATGAAAAAAATATGAAACCTCTGGTTTTGTTGTTTTCCCTTATTGTGTGCACTTTGGCTAGAATTTTTGTTAGCCTTCCTGATTTTTTAACCCTTTCGGTGTCCAGCCCCAGGTTAAAGAAAAGGTGGCATTTTTTTATTTTATATTTAAAGCAGTTGGCACGTCAACAGAGAAAGCCAACAAAATAAAATTTTGATTGGCATCAACATTAATTGTTGTATGGTTTCTATGTGGTGATGATGGTTGCAAATAAATAAAATAGTTCATGTTGTTCTTGATAAGGCATTGTTGGTTTTTTTTGTGTGGCTTGCGGTAACAATTTGCACTATTTTCCATAAGGCATTTGTGATTGTTGACTTGTGGCTTTAGAAATACTATTTCATTTGTGGTTCCCGTATACTGGTGATGGTTGGAAAGGACTTAAATAGGTCCTATGTTTATAATTTTTGAAGGATAGCTATTATTTGTCTAGGCCTCAATAAGGATTTCTTATAATGGAAAGCTATATATTAAGTATGAGATGAAACATTGGTCTCACCATTGATTATAGTCGTAGACTAACATACATTGTCCACCAGTGTAATCAATCATGATATCAATGTTTTTTTTAATTAAATGTTGGTTGGCATCAACATTAATTTTTGTTTGGTTTCTATGTAGGGGTGATGGTTGTACTATATATATCAATATAGATTTTTTTTTGTAAGTATGTATATATGTGTTGCATTCATTGCATGCATAATAGGTAGTACTATATATGAATGTTGACAACATCTAATTTCACACATGTTTTGGATGTTGTTTCTTCTTCTTCTTTTTTGGAAAAACAACTTGAAAATCCTAAGCTTGAGACAATTACTTCACACAAGAATAGGTACCACATTTTTCAATTAACAAGAGCAATTTAAATAAATGCACAATGCTACTCTCCAATATGAAAATTGCAACTGTCAATTGAAATATATGTACTCGTTCCTTTGTCAAATGTTCTGGAAATTTTGGATGAATGGACACAGGGCCAAGCCATGCCAAGTAGCAATACATTTTTGTGGAGAAGTTTAAGTATAGACCTAAAAAAAAAATAGCAACTATCTTATGAAAATAATAAACATAAGGAGTATATATGAATGTTCTTTGAATCTGATTTCGCATACATACATATCTACACATAGGGATGAATGTTGTTTGTGTCTAATTTCAAAAACATACATATCTACACATAAGGAAAGTAAAATGAAACACAACAAAAGAAGGCATGCTCTCCACCCTTCCATATTAGGTCATGGAGACTCATAGGCTCTCACCAAACCCCCAAGCAAGAACATATATTGTCCACCACTGTGATCAATGGTGAAACCAATGTTTCTTATCACACTTAATATAAAGCCTATTATTGCAAGAATACCTTTTTGAGGACAAAAAAAATAACAACTATCCTCCCAAAACAATAAACATGGGGAGGAGTATATATGAATGTTGTCTACATCTAATTTTACATACATACATATTTGCACATAGGAAAAGAAAAATGAAAAACAAAAAAATAGACACATACTTTTTGTGTGTATATTTTCAAGCATCAAATTCCTACATATGCATCCAATGCGTGCAATACATATATGTGTAGTTGGAAAAAAAAATATAACCAATATATATGTATCTAAAGTTAGATGCACATGTATACACATTGTTGATTATTGGTCAATAGCTTAAAAAATATTATTTAATTTATGATTTCCATGTAGTGGCAATTGTTGGAAAGCAATAAAATAGTCCACATATATGCTTACAAATCAAAGTATATACAGATATATATGCATCTAAATTTATTTGTCGAAAAAAAAATATATATCCATAGGTGGAATTGTCAATAGAGAAATCACCAGGGGAGAAAAGGAAATGAACATCACTTGGCATAGGTTGGGAGATAAACATCACTGGGCATAGGTTGGCAGGGAAATATCACTTATTTTCATCTGATTTCACATATATACATATTTGAACATAGGGATGAATGTTGTATTTGTTTATTTTCACAAACATACATATATGCACATAGGAAGAGTAAAATGAAACACAACAAAAGAAGGCCTACTCTCAACCCTACCATATTGGGTCATGGAGCCTCACAGGTTCTCACCAAACCCTCGAGCAAAAACATACATTGTCCAAGCCTTCTCTCAACCCTACCATATTGGGTCATGGAGCCTCATAGGTTCTCACCAAACCCCTAAGAAAAAACATACATTGTCCACCATTGTGATGAATGGTGAAACCAATGTTTCTTTTTAGGCTCAATATAAAGCCTATTATTGTAAAAATTCCTTTTTGAGGATGAAACAAATAAAAACTATCTTCCCAAAACAATAAACATGGGGAGGATTATATATGAATGTTGTCTACATCTAATTTCACATACATACATATTTGCACAAAGAGAAAGAAAACTAAAACACAACAAAATAAACACATACTTTTTGTGTCTATATATTTTCAAGCAACAAATTCCTATACATATATATATATACAGATATATATACATCTAGAGTTATGTCTAGGCAACACACATATATATATATGCATAGGTGGACTTGTCAATAGAGAAATTAGTATGAGAGCAAAGGAAATAAACATCACTTGTCACAGGATGGCATGGCAACATTGTTTCATGTATGATTTCCATATATTGTTGATGACCAAAATAATAATTAGCATTCTAAAGTTACCAAAGCAATTGAACAGTTTATGTAATTTTGAATAAGGCATTGTTGACTGTTGTTTTGTAACTTCAACTTCTATCAATATTGTGATCCACCAATGTGACAAGTGTTTTTGCAAACAAAATACATAGATATCCACACCTAAACTTCTCAATAAATGTGAGAAGAAATAATATAATTTTAAATGTAGATATATGTGTACATTACCTAAGCAAAGGAAATAAACATCACTTGGTACAACTTGTCACAGTAACATTGTTTCATGTATGGGTTCCATATATTGGTGATGGTTGCAATAATATCTTGCATTTAAAACTTACCAAAGTAATTCAATAGTTTATGTTATTTTCAATAAGGCATTGTTCGGTGTTGGGTTGTAGCTTGAGCTGCATAACATACATAGATATCCACACCTATACTTGTCAATGCATGTCAGAATATATATATGTATAAGTTTAAATGTAATTACTTGTATCAACAAGTATAAATATAGATATATATGGGTATGTGTAGGATCATGATGGGCCAAAAAGTGGCAATATTATGGGTATTTGTAGGGTATGTGGCTGATGACTTTTTTTTAACCCAAAATTGATGAAATGAAAAGGGTTTTTAGAGGAGATTCTTAGATTTCCAACAATATAAATTATGCTTTAATTTGAATTTAATAAATAATTATTATTCATTTTCTATTAGAATTATGACTAAAGTCTTGATCAATAGGCTGATAGAAAAACATTTATAACTTTCAAATGATATCACATTTTTTGAATATGAAACATGCGTCACATTCTATGCTTCACATACTATAGGATTAAAAAAAGAAAAATTAAATTTCATGAATTTTTGACCAAGTTAAGGTGGTCAGACATACGAGTTTTTATATTTTTTAAAAGTTGTAATAAAAAATTCATAATTAATTATTTACTTGGAAAAAAATTATAAAAAAATATGCATCACATCTGTACATGAGTCCTCTACTTATATGTAAAATATTATAAAAAAATTTATCATTTTATTATGGTTAGGGTGGTCAGACAGACACCTACTTCTTATTTTTTCCCTGAAATTTAAGTACTACTGCATTGAAATTCTAAATTTTCACCAAATAGATTTTATTTATTTTTAAATAAACCTAGTAGTTTAGAAACTACATCCAATTTTCTATAGATTCTATTCTTACATATTTTTGAAATAATATAGATAACTTATTCAATTTTTTACGTCAAGTTTCCTAACACTGATTTTTTTAAATTTTTTGCCACTTAAGGGCTTGTTTTTTCCATGATGATCCTGCACATACCCATATGTGTGTTATGTTGATATTCTTTTAGATACATATATATATATATATATATATATATATATGACATGGTTCTATGAATGTAGAGCCAGAACCAATATATTCAACATTCAACTAGCATTAAAATATGAAAAACATAGTCATGAGATTGAAATAAGTATGGGTTCAAGGGTACAAACATTATAACGGAGAACCATATGATATCCATATGCAACATGACTTTATGAATAGACATGCCAAAGCAGTAGAGGGAACATTTAAGCAGCATTATAAGATTATAAATAACATATATGAGAATATTCTACACTAAGCCAACAAAAGAAGATCAAAACCACAAAAATCAAATGACAAAATTTTGATTACATTTTGCATTTTAATCATGTGTAACATTGGATTTTAATAACTTGGACTCAAGAAAAATCACAAAATTATTGCGCAATTGGTAGAGGATAGTCATCATCGAACGTTACATAGGAAATATTATAAAAAAAAAAGTTTTATGCAACTCTAATAAAATGAAAGATAACCATATGTGACAGCTTTATGAATGCAGAGGCAGGACTACATTTAAGCAGCATGAGAAGATTATAAAACAAATATATGAGAATATTCAACACTCAACCAACACAAGAAGATTAAAACTAGAGAAACGATATAACAAACGGGTATGTGTAGGTTCATCTTGGAAAAAAAAGGCCCTTAAGTGGGAAAAAAATTAGAAAAATTAGAGTTAGGCAACTTGACGTAAAAATTTGAATACGTTATCTATATTATTTGAAAAATATGCAACAATAGAATCTGTAGAAAATTGAATGAAGTTTCTAAACTAATAGGTTTATTTGAAAAAAATAAAAGTCTATTTGGTGAAAATTTGAAATTTCAATGCAGTAGTACTTAAATTTCAGGGAAAAAATAAGAAGTAGGTGTCAGTTTGGCCATCCTAACCACAATAAAATGATAATATTTTTTTATAATATTTTAGATATAGGTAGAGGGCTCATGTCCTAATGAGATCCATATTTTTTTGTAATTTTTTTCCAAGTAAATAATTAGTTATTAATTTTTTATTACAATTTTTAAAAAATATAAAAACTTGTTTGTCTGACCACTTTAACTTGGTCAAAACTTCATATTTTTTTTTTTTAATCTTATAGTATGCAAAGCATAGAATTTGATGCATGTTTTAGATTCAAAACTTGTGACACCATTTGTATAATACCCCTCGGTTTTACTTTCTGGCTGGACAGTATGTCCTTGTTTACTTGGATGTGCTTTTTGGTTCTTGAGATACTTTATCATGTGTGTGTTATGTGATCGTTATTTATAGAGTGATAGTCTATTTGTGTGATGTGATGTATCTTATCTGATGCTTTATTTGACATGTTTTAATTTGGTGTAATGATGATTACTTATTGTAACATGTTATTGCATGAGATATTTGTTTATGATGGAACTGTCAGTCTATGATGAGTGTATTGGTGAAGGGGACAAGATTGCATCACTCACTTGCGAGTGCCCTATGATTCTACAATTTCCTTTTCATGGTGTGTTTATTATGTTATATATATGCATGTTCGATATGCTCTTTGTTCGCAGGTTGACAGGTACAGGATATCGAATCCACCTGATTTCATAGGTTTGAGCGTGACCATTGACCAACAGTAATTGATTGGGAGATAGTAGCTAGGTTTTTCATGCCAATTCATCACCCTAGTCATAGTGTGTCATCAAGTTTAGTTGTTTTACTATGGTCCATTCCTCCTTGGTTATCTATTTAATTTCATATAATAAAGGTTATTAAATGGTGGGTGTAGTTAAAATGATGATTAAATATATCTGGTTGCAATGATGAAATGTTAGTTATTTTATTGATTAATTTAATTTAATCAATAAAATAATCTAAAATTAAATTAGATTTAGTTTATTGATTAATTAAGTTAAGGGTTATAAACTAAATAAAGTTAGTTGTTTTGGCATTTTGGATATTAAGATTTAAATTAAAATAAAAAAGGAGATCATGTTTGGATATTTAGAGTTAAATTAAAATAAAAATGAAAATGTGTTTTAAATTTCACTTTTTGAAAATTAATAGGTAAAATAATTTCTTTACAAATTTTGAATTCTTTTGTGAAAAGAAATTTATAAAATGCATGAAATGTTAATTGGAAAGTAAATTTGTTTTAAATTTTAAAAGAAATGGAAATATTCCCAAAATTGCAATAAATATGGTGGATGGGATATTTTAAGGGTTTCACTAAATTTGGGGAAAACTCTATTTGAGCAAATGCAATTTCATACAATTTTGATTTTTCAATTTGGTGGAGAGTTTTGTTGTAGCTTTGTTTTGGATTTGAAGAAGAAGGTTGAATTTCTTGGATGGGCTGGAAAAAGATATGGAAGCACAATTTGAATCCTTCAAGCTTTGGAGAAAAAGAAATTAGGTTCCTTCTTTGATTTTTGTTTTTATTTTGAAATGAGTTTCAAATTTTGTTATGCTATTGGAATTTTTTTAAAATTTTGTTGAATTTCAATGAAAAACCATGTCAAATTCGTTTCAAAAGTTGCAAACTCTGTTGAAATCATGGGAAAGAAAACAAAATAAATTTTCATTTCAAACTTGAAACTTAAACCAAATATTGTGTTGAAAAATTAGTTTTATTGCAAAATTTATGTAGAAAAGTTGCACAATTTGGCTATAAAATGGAGAATTTTGGTATATACATACTTACATATATTTTTTGTTGATATATATATATATATATGCATATATGTATTTTAATTATGCAATTTTTTTGGGTGTTTTAATTGGATGGTTTTTCCCCTGTTTTAAAAAAAGAAAATTTATGTCAAAATTTATAGTCTGGAATTTACCAGACTCATGGGCAAATCTTTTTTTTTCTTCTGTAAAATAGAATTAGAAAAAAATATATAATAAAATTTATTTTTGTAGTCGATGGGGGCTCACCCCACCACGCCGCCTATGGGAGGCACTGTGGGGGAGTCGTGCCTAGTGCGTACCCCACCCTATCACTGCCTCAGAGGGATTGAATGTAAACACAACTGTTGCCCTTAGGGTTTTGACTGTGTTTACACATAGTCACCCCATTCTATGGAGTTCAGATGTGTGTAAACACAGCCGACCCAGAGTAGTGGCGCGCGGCCCGAGGATGCATGGGGTTTTGCTTTTTTTTATGTTTTTCATTTTTTTTATATAATATATATATATATATATATATATATATGTATGTATATATATAATATTTTATATATTATATTTTATAATATTAAAATGTTTATAAATAATATTTTATATTATATTTTATAATATGAAAATATTAATATATATTACTAATAAAATATATAGTTATGAGTTTATTTTGATCAGTTGGAATTTAATTGAAATATAATTATATAATATGTTTCAGCATATAGTTGTTTTTAAATATAATTATTATTTTTGGATCATTTTATTAGATGGAAATATTGGATTGAAAAGGAAGTTGGAAAATGTGCATATGGTTAAATAGATAACATTTAAACATGATAAATGAATTTCAAATTTGTATAGATACGCTTTGTTATTTAAAGGAAAATTAGTTAATAAAGATGCATTTCTATGTGCAAGCATTCAGTTTTTGATTAAATAATTTCAACAATGAAATGGGATTTTTATATTTAAACATTATTGGGAAATTGAAGTAAATAATTAGATGCAAATTTATGACTTCTTGTCAAATGCCCAAGTAGTCATTTAATAAGGGAATAATTTTAACGGTTATGGTAATTTAATTTAAATGAAATGAAAGTTTTTAGGAGAATGATTTTATGATAGTTAAATATTATTCGGTTGCAAACAAATTTATGATAAGATTAATTATGTTCATGGGATGAATTGAGAAATTTAAAATATTGGGTTCTTAGTTAAATTATTGATTTTATTTTAAAATAGTATATTTAAAGGACAATATTGGATTTAAATATAAGGTGTTTAATAGCGAGATTATTTGGTTTCAAAATGATTTATTTTGCAAAGGAGAAATAGTTATTTTAAAATGATGTGTTTTAAATTGAAGAAGTAAATGTTTATTTTATTATTATTTAAATGAAATTAGGGAATTAAAGATTTGGGTTTAAATTTCATCTTTGTTTGAAAGAGACATTATTTTGTTAGCTTTATTAAAGCAATAAATTACTGAATGTTAATGACAGAAGTGGATTTAGGAAATCCAAATATAGTTTTAATACCTGTTTTATTGCCCTTCTTGAATGTACACTTCTTCTATTTTTGTTTTGGGGAGTTTGATGTGAAAGGTTGTTAAGTCTTCCATAAGGGGTTTAAATTTTGTGGTTGTTGTATTATGTTAGTCAACTGTTGTATTGCCTTGGGTAGGGCATATAGTTGTATCATGTTGTTTTACCCAGTTTTCACGAATGAGGATGGTTTGTGTCTCCTGTGGATTAGGAATGGTTTATGTGATTCGAGCCTCCCGTGGAAGGAGTGGATTATGTGTTTTGTTGCCTCCAGTGTTTGGAGAGGGTTCTGAATTTTGTTGCCTCCTATGTTTGGAGTGGGATTTCATTATATGTTAATCTTAGAGTTGGAGTGATTTTTTATCTTGTTTGTATTCCCCTTTGGAATCCTTGGTGATTGGTTTTGTGTTGGTTTGTTGTCAAGTAGAAGAGTGGTTTTTGTTAGGGGCCAGAGCCCAAAGAGGTAAACTGGGAAACCTTTAGAAGTGGTTTAATCAAGTGATAACTAAATTAATGTACTTAGAATTTAGGTAGTTTTTCACATTAATTAAGATAATTGAGCCTTAGTCATGGACGCAAGGGCTTGTATAGACTTGGGAGGAGACAGGAAGGCCTGGAATGGAAAGGTCATTTATCTTGTCCTTACGAGAGGTATTTGATTCAGCATGAGTGAGTATGGGTGTCAAGATTCGGTAGAGGCCACAAGGACAACTCATAGTGGGGGCCGAAGCCTAGGAAGATTCCTAGAGGATATCCCATGACGAGCTATGTAATGACACTCTTTCTATGATGGCAGTTGGTATTTGGTCTTCTTATCATACTCAATTTGTTTAATTTTTGGAAGCAATGAGACCAAGGTCAGTGATGTTGGAGTTGTATGTGTGTTATCCTTATGGTTGTATGGTTCATGTTATTGGTTGTGTCAGTGTGAGATTTCCTGTGTGTAGGGGTGGATGGTCTTGGATAGGAATTCCTTGTTACTATCTCCTAACACGAGGGGTAAGCCTTTGGGTATCACATGGTTGGGTGAAACGTGCACCTTAATCTGTTGGGTCATCTTCTTGTTTGTGTGGATGAGGTTTCTAGTTGGAGAGCTCATGGGATCCAACTTCCTTTCATGCGATATTCATTTCAGTTGTTATTGTATTTTATTCCCCTCTTATGTTATCAAGGTGGAAGATGTAATTGTTGGAAATATGTACCTCAATCCCATAGGCTAAAACCTTTGAAAGGGCCAAGTCAATGTGACATCTTCTATGTCTGGCCGACTAGCAGCATGAATCTTGTTGAACAATTTAGGTCGTTGTGACCTTGCTTCAGTCTCACCAAAGGAGACTATCACTGTAACATTTCATTTGGGATAACCTCTCACCACCTGTGGAGATCTCTAGCTGACAGACCATTCTATCATATATTGGGGAGAGTCTTGGATGTTCGCTATGAGCTCTTAGTGATATGCATGTTTTGCCGATAGTGCTTTTATGTTGAAGCCTTCGGGGAAAGTCTTGGGTGTTCGGTAAGAAGTCTTACCGATTGGAATGTCTCATCGATAGTTTTCACTTAGGGTTAACCCAAAGGTCTCAAGGAGAAGTCTTAGCAAGAATGGAATGTCATGTTGACAGGGATAGAATTGTAGTCATTGGAGTAGCTCAAGGCGATCGTTATGAAGTTTTGGAGACTCATGGGGTCTTGTTGATAGTAGTATGGCTACGAAGTAACATAAGAGATATCAGTGAAACCTTTTAGAGATAGCTGAATGTCTTAGTGATAGATGGATGCGGATGGAAATGCTAATGGCTCGGTATGACTTAGAACCTTGGTATAAGGTCTTGGAAAAAGCGATGAGTCTCACCGACTGGTGGATGCATGATAAAGGCGCAAACCCGAGACACAAAAAATAACCCACAAACAAGAGAATAATTTTATTATTCAGAAAATGGAACTTCTTACATGTAGAGGATCTCAAATCCCCAAGTTCTACAAAACATGCAAGTTACAAAAAGTTACAGAATAACCCTTTCGCAATATGTGAGCTTGTCCCCAAAAAGTTGCCCAAAATTAGAAAACCCGGCCATAAATAGAGCTCCTCATTTGTTTGGAGCCAAAACAACATTCAATTTTAGTTTAGGCAGTTTGGCGCCAAAAATTTATAACATGAAGTTCAAATTTCAAAAGAGCATTTGCAATGGTATCTTCTAGAAAGTGCGCCAACTTCGCGGGGTCATAACTTTTGATCCAGGCCTCCGATTCATGAACCGTTCGAACCATAGGAAAGGTCTCAAAGTCAAGAACGCGCTCAAAATTTGCTACCCCAATTTCAACAAGTTTTGGGGCCATTCTGGAAGCTCTAAGTGCCTCAAATCCCACTCAGAAGATTTTCAGGTGCAAATCTAGGAAACTTAAACTACAATATTTTTCAATCCAGGAACCGAAATGAAAAACTATAAATTGGGAATTTCATTATGACGAAAAGGGTATCCAAAAATTTAAAAACATCTAAAAACTGAGAAACTTGAAATTTAACTATTTTTGGGTGATGCAAGATTTCCCTTACACCACTAGATGCTCCTGCATCAGACACCCAGGGTAATTTGTGAAGTGACCCATCACGTCTCAGATGGTTGAGGAAAACCCAACCAGTCAACCACTGCCTTAGATAGCTAGGATGAATCTTCAACGGGCCTTCCTCTCCATTTCACCAAATATTCTTCATACTGCCTGTTTCTGGTACTCCTTCCCACACGACTATCCAAGATTGCTTCAATCTCCTCCTTTTCTGAAGTAGGTGCTGGAATTCTACATTGTTCCATCATTGGTACTTCCTCTACACCACCTTCATGATACTCTGTCAAATCTGAAATGTTGAACATAGGGGAAATGTTGATTCCATTAGGAAACTCTACCTCATATGCATTCCCTGAATCATGCTTCTGAAAAATCTTACAGGGACCAAACTTCTTCATCTTCAATTTTTTATATGTTCCCATTGGAAACCTTTCTTTCCTCAAGTGGACCATCAGTTCATCACCAATCTGAAACTCCTTATACCTCCTCTTCTGATCTGCCTTAGCCTTATGCTACATATTCATCTTGTTAATATGTTCTTTTACCTTATCATGTATATCCTTGATGTGTTCTGCAAAATATTCAGCTTCAGCACTTGTTTTCTTCTCTTGGTCCATCTTCCTCAATTCTAGAGCTATTCCGGGGCTACCTCCATACAAAATCTGGAATGGTGATCTACCAGTGCTTCTGTTGACACAATTGTTGTAAGAAAATTTTTCCTGGGGTAAGATCAAGTCCCATCCCTTGGGTTTATCTCCTACCAAACATCTCCGTAGGTTACCTAGAATCCTGTTAACAACCTCTGTCTGCCCATTTGTTTGTGGATGGTGTGTAGAACTGAACTTCAACTCTGTCTTCAACTTCTTCCACAAGGTCCTCCAAAAGTACCCCACAAATTTGGTGTCATGATCTGAAACAATACTCTTTGGTAGACCATGTAGCCTCACCACCTCTTTGAAGAACAAGTCAGCAACAATGTGGACTGCATCATGGGTCTTCGACAGAATGAAATGTGCCATCTTGAAACCTGTCAACTACCACAAATCTTGAATCATTTCCCTCTTTGCGTCCTTGAAACCAAGAACAAAGTCCATACTTATCATCCCAAGGCCTTTCTAAATACGGTGAGGGGCGATACAAGCACATTCTGGCTCACTCCTTTAGCCATCGACATGCCACCTTTCTGCACAAACTTCTTCACATCTTGTGATAAGCGATGCCAATAATAATGCTCCTTTGATAATGGCAATGGTCTTATCACGACCAAAATGTCCGATACATCCCTCCACTATGCTTCTCCTTTATAAGGTTCTCCCTCATGGAAATCCTTGGGATACACAATTGAATTCCCTTAAATAACATGCCATCCTAGATTATGAAATCCAGCCACCTTGTCCTATCCACTGTAACAGGTTCCTTGCAAGCTTTCCAAGCCTCTGCGAAATTAGGATCTTCTGCGTATAGTGTCTTAAGTTCATTGAACCCAACCACTTCAATCTGCATCTTTGTCATTAATGTATGCCTCCTACTTAAGGCATCTGCCTCTGATTGTTTCTGGCTGTTTATGTATTGCAAGGCGATGATCGTTATATAGAACAAATTCCTTTGGCAACAAATAATGTCTCATTTCTTTCTTGTGAACTATTGCACTTAAAATTGATACGTATACATAGTACTCTCTTACATCATTTAACTTTTCATACTTTGAAATAGGCAGTGAGCTTCCTTCTTGGCTCAACACTGCTCAATGGCATGCAGCCACAATCCACCTAAAACACCTTATTGCTGAAATGCGGAAGCTAGAACAAGTTTGCTCTATCTTATACCTTCTTGATTTAAAACTTTTCTTTGCTCGATGCTCCGCCAATTCTTTTCTATCCCCTCTCATTGTTTCAGTCAGGGGTCCACAAATACTACTGAAGTTTCTACTGAACTTTTTATAAAAACTAGCCAAACCATGGAAAGATCTCACCTTGATAGCAGTTCTTGGGGTGGGCCATTCGAGAACCTTCACCTTCTGCAGGTCCCTGCCAGGACATATAACGAGACAACAAACCCCAAGTCCTAACTCCCTCTTCACAAGCTTCTACTTCCTCCGAGATTAATCCTTGATTTCTCTTCTCTTAACTTCTAAAGACTCTCTGTGAATATCCATCAGAAATGCTCATCCAACGTCTTGCACAATCAAATATCATCTAAATACAAAATAACAAAACATCCCATAAATTATTTTAGTACCTTGTTCATGAGCTGCATGAATGTGCTCGGTGTATTGGTTAGCCCAAAAAGCATGACTAACCACTCGTATAGACCCTCTTTGGTCTTGAAGGTAGTCTTCCATTCATCTCCCTCTCGAATCCGGATCTGGTGATATTCACTCTTCAGATCAATCTTTGTGAAGTACTGAGCTCCACTCAAATAGTCCATTAGGTCATCCATTCTTGGTAGGGGAAATCTGTACTTGATTGTTATCTTGTTTATGGCTCAGGAATCTGTACACATCCTCCACTCCCCATCCTTCTTTGGTGCTAGCACTGCAGGTACTGCACATGGGCTCAAACTCTCCCGTATTAAACCCTTTCTCAACAACTCTTGAACTTGTCTGTTCAACTCATTTTCTGTTGGAGTCATTCTATGAGATGCCTTATTTGGCAAACTGGCTCCAGGAATCAAGTCAATCTGATGACTAATTTGCCTTATTGGTGGTAAACCCTCAGGTACATTATTAGAAATAATATCCTGAAACTCATCCAACATCCCAGAAACTTCTTCTGGAACCTTCTCACTATCCTCCTTACTCACTTTAGGAATCAATGCATAACACCGTGCTCATGCTTCATACCTTTTAAAAAATTTCTTCCATTTACATAACAAATTCTAGCACTACTGCATACCTTTTCTTCAGTCTCCTTCAGGGGTTTCAACTTGTAATGAACCCCATCCTTTGTCAAGGAATAAGTGTTTGCATGGCCATCATGTATAACTCACCTATCGAACTGCCACAACCTCCCCAGCAACATGTGACATGCATCCATGAGGACAATGCTCACAAAATGCCTTCATCATAGTAACCCTGATCTTGAATACTAAGAGCCTTGCTCATTATTATTAACTTTTGTGGTCTTGCAACCAAGAAATCTAATCACAGGGCATGAGGTGTCTTTTCCTCTTGACTTCAACTTTGTGACATCTCCTTGACACGATTACTCCAGTGCTCCCCACTGAAATCAATAATGAAGAAATATCAGCATTTTCCTTCACACTTGCCTTATGCTGACAGATTCTTCTTGATTACGGTTCCTTTTCCTCACTCACTAAAGTCTCCTAATCACTAGGGGTTTCACTTCAGCATCATCAGACTCAGAATTAGGCCTCCCTCATCTGTGCAACCTGACCTTCTAGCCTTTATGTCTTCCTTGGTGTTGTGGACATTCATAGGCTCGATGCCCTTCTTCACCACACTGGAAACACGTTCCTCTAAAACCACCTCTTCCAGGTCCTTGTCCATATCTCCCTCGTCCTCTACCTCTTTGATCACCACTGTTTTGATCACGAGGGTGGTAGAAGTTGTCATTCCTTTGGCTTCGGCTGGTACCCACATCTTCACTTTTCTTTTCATCATCATTTTGGCTTCCTGAAGGCCTGCCAATGCCCCTTCTACTTTGGCCTCCTCATCCTTTTTGCTTGCCATCAAATCTTTTGTTCAGCTTCTCTTCCACCTTCAGAGCAAATTGATACACCTCCTTAATGGTGGTCATTATTCGACTTAACTCCTCTGATATTCGGTCGTAAACCATTGAATGTCGGGCTACCTTCTCCTTATTAGCCTCTGTGTGACTGACCCATTTGATGATTATCTTTGAAAATATTCAATATATTCTTTCACAAATCCTGCATCCTTGCTTCATCCCTTACCAATTTCTTCAATATCTCTAACTCATAGTCCTTTGGTATTATTGCTTCTTGATTTCTCTCTGCCATAAGTCCCATTTGAGTGATCATAGCTTTTTTATATTCAATTTATTTCCATTGGACCTCTTTCCACCGTCTGGCGCGCCAACTTCTTTTCAAAAACTTAACTAATCTGGTCCTCATGCCTCATACTCAAAATATTCTTCTAACTCGTTGATCCAGTCGATCAACTCTTTCGGGTTCAGACTTCCAGAATAACTAGGGACTTCTGCTCTGGGTCTTTTCCCAATCTTTGAAATGGCCCTTATTAGCCACATTTGGTTTTGATCAATGGCTTCTTCTTTCTCTTCTACATTTGAACCTTCTTCCTCCTTCATCCTCACTTTTCCTCCCTGGTTTAACCCTCTTCAAGCTATTCTTGTAATGCATCAATCGTCTCTCGGGGCTGCGGTGCATCTCTTTTGACATTTCTACCCTCTGACCCTTTGTACCACCACTACAAGCACCACTCTTGGGCATCTTTCTATGACCTTGACCCACAGCCATGGTCTGGTGTAGATTGCCTCTGTCGGCAGTCATCCACACACACGCTCAAGAAAACCTGCTCTGATACCACTTGATGAAGGTGCAAACCCGAGACACAGAAAATAACCCACAAACAAGAGAATAATTTTATTATTCAGAAAATGGAACTTCTTACATGCAGAGGATCTCAAATCCCTAAGTTCTACAACACATGCAAGTTACAGAAAGCTCTAGAATAACCCTTTCGCAATATGCGAGCTTGTCCCCAAAAAGTTTCCCAAAATTAGAAAACCCGCCCATAAATAGAACTCCTCATTTGTTTGGAGCCAAAACAAAATTCAATTTGAGTTTAGGCAGTTTGGTGCCAAAAATTTATAACATGAAGTTCAAATTTCAAAAGAGCATTTGCAATGGTATCTTCTAGAAAGTGCGCCAACTTCGTGGGGTCATAACTTTTGATCCAGGCCTCTGATTCGCAAACCGTTTGAACCGTAGGAAAGGTCTCGAAGTCAAGAACGCACTCGAAATATGCTACGAAAATTTTGGCAAGTTTTGGGGCCATTCTGGAAGCTCTAAGTGCCTCAAATCCCACTCGGAAGATTTTCAGGTGCAAATCTGGGAAACTAAAACTACAATATCTTTCAACCCAGGAACCGAAATGAAAAACCATAAATTGGGAATTTTATTATGATGAAAAGGGTATCCAAAAATATAAAAACATCTAAAAACTAAGAAACTTCAAATTTAACTATTTTTGGGTGATGCAAGATTGCCCTTACACCACTGGATGCTCCTGCATCAATGCACTAGGATTAGCATGAAGTATTCACTGCGATGTCTTGGTGATAGGAGTATGTCTTGCCGATTGTTGGATGCTTTGGTGTAACTTAAAAAGTCTCAGTGTAACCTCTTAGGAAGTGGTAAGTCTTAGCAATAGTAATGTTGAAGTTGATGCGATGGTTGTAAGCTCGGTGGAACCTCTTGCTAATGGAAAACTCTTGGTGATATCGGATGCTAAGTTGTGTGGCATCGGGGAGACACAACCAATGTCTCACCGACATGCCAACACAGACTGAAGCTTTTTGACCAAGTGAAGATCATCCTATGTAGTGGCACATGGACCAATCAGAGAAGTGGAATGGGAACCGTTGGAAGATAGTTCATTGTGGCAATTCTAAGAGGAAGTTCAACAGACAAGGGAAACATGGTTATACTCTACGATCATAGATTATGATGTGTTAGATGATTCGAAGGATCGACAGATTGTTGTGTGATTATATCAGAGTGATTTCTATTCTGTAAAGATTGTAACTTGAAGGTTCCTGTACAAGTTTAATCATTGTGAGAGCTGTTGAAATCTGACATCAAAAAGATAAGTCAGAACTCTATATGTAATTTTTTGTTACTGTAATACAAAGTGACTTCTCTTGGTGTGGTGGTTTTTTCTCCTGTAAGGGTTTTCCCACATAAATCTGGTGTCCATATGTGTGTGTCAAATACTCTGTTTCTATTATCTCTTTCATGTGCATCTTAATTGGACTATAATTGTAATTTTAAAAGGTATCTTTGCATTCTTCCTTGATGTTTTTACATTAGGAGAGTTGTTTCCGCATCTAATTTTTCTTACAAGTGGTATCAGAGCCTGGCTAGTTGTGTTATCCTTGTGGGTACATTTGGTTTTTTGTGTCAATTTCCATTCAGTGGGAGTCTTGTAGAAGTTTGTTAATTTCTAATTATAGATTCAGATGGAAAGAATGTCAAGAAAGATATAAATAGAGAAGTTTAATGGCATCAATTTTGAGTTGTGGAAACTTAAGATGGAGGATCTCTTAGTGGATCATGATCTTTGGATTGATGTGTCTAGAGTGAAACATATAGGCATGAAGCAAGAAGATTGGGACATTGTAGATAGAAATTCTAAGGGGCTGATAAGGCTCTGTTTGGCAGACTCCATTCTTCTCAATGTGCATGAAGAGAAGATTGCATCTTCCTTGTGGAAGAGGATGGCATCTATTTATCAGGGGAAGTCCTTGGTGAATAAATTGTTCCCAAGGAAGAAGTTATACACTTTGAGAATGTAGGAAGGAGGGTCTATAGCTGATCATTTGAATGCTTTCAACATGTTGATTGCACAATTAACTTCTGTTGGTGTAAAGATTGATGAAGATGATCATTGTATGCTGATGTTGTGTTCTTTACCAAATTCATGGGATCATTTGGTGATGGCTATTGGGAGTACAACATCCAATTTCAAGATGGAGGATGTTATTGCTTCTTTATTATCAGAAGAGATGAGAAGAAAATATTTTGAGATGGCGAAGGAGGCCCTTGCTATTAGAGGAAGGTCGAAAGAGAAAGGCAAGAAGAAGGACAACAAGTCAAAATCAAAATCAGAGGGGAGATCAAAGTCTCTTGGCAAGAAGTCCAAGGTGAAGTGCTAGAACTATGGACAACCTGGTCATGTCCAAAAGGATTATAAAGAGGAGAAGAAGAAGAAGTATTCTTCTGACAATGATTCTTCTCATAGTGATGGAGACGCCTTCATTGCAGCCTTGGCTACATAGGCATCAGATGATGCTACGCCCTTAATATTATTATACATCGAGTTATGAATAGTCAGCTTGTGGTTATCTTAACTCTCTATTAAGTCATATTATCATTAGTATATTGTTATTTAGTTGTTTTGGTCAGCCTAAATCTTATATAGGTGTGTCTAAGTCGGCCTAGGTGATATCCTTGGCATAAATAGGTATATATAGGAGGTTGTGAGTCTTATTTCATCATGAAGTGTGAATGTGTTCTCATTAGAGATATTTGGAGGTTTACCCCCTTGAAGTGGCTTGTTATTCTTAGTTATTATCAAGTATTCTCAGCATATTTCATATCATATTCTTCTATTGTGCAAGTTATTTCTTAACAAGTGGTATCAGAGCATCATCTTGGCACCATAGAGGCAAGGTTTTTCTCAATTTTGGAGGCGATTTTGGGAAGAGCATATCTTTAAGATTTTGGTGAATTTTTTTCTGATTTTTAAAGGGTTTTTGAAGAACATATTGAAAAAGCTACAGTCCATATTTTAGAAGAATTGGAGTAGAATTAAGTGAATTATTGTAGAATTAGGGTTTCTACACTATTTTATTGGAATCTACATATCTTGTACATATTGTTGAATTGGAGTCTAATTTTTATTGGGTTTTTGAAGACATACTAAAGGAGATTACACTAAATTTTTTTAGAGAATTTAGGTTTCATTTGTGTGATTTATTTCAATATTAGTGGTTTCCATCATGACAGGGCCTGCAACAAGGGGTAAAAAGAATGTTGTCACTCTAGGGAAGACTCCTGATAAGGATGGTGAAACAATTGAGGATATTACTCATAATGAAGAAATCAATAAGGTCAAGGAAGAAATTTCCTCAATTAAGATGGATATGTGTGACCTAAGAGGAGATATGTCAGACATGCGAAACATGTTAAGCACCTACATAGCTAAATCAAGAAAGGAGTTCTCAAGTGGCCAAGGTGAAAATTCTAGGTCAGCTATTACTAACACAAGCTTTAGTACTCCTATGGGATCTAGGAATTTATTTCCAAAGGTGGATATGCGCAAGTTCGATGGAAAGGATCCTCTAACATGGATAAACCAAATGGAGAATATTTTTGAAGTACACCAAATCCCAAATGGACAAAAGGTCACGATGGCTTCCTTATATTTCAAACCAAATCAATTCATTTGGTATCATTGGCTTTGCACTCATCGAGGTAAAAAGGGGCTCACCATCTCATGGTCAATTTTTACAGATCTTCTGTGTTGTTGGTGGCAACTCAAGCTTGTAGGAAACACTACCAATCTTCTGCATGACATCATCTGCAAAGAATCCTACTTTCCATGCTAGGACGAAACATATAGATGTACAATACCAATTTTACTGAGATATGTTGGAGGATGGAAAGGTCATTTTGGAAATGGTTGATACTCTGGAGAATGTTGTAGATGCATTGACAAAGCCAATGAGCACAGACAAGTTCAGGTGGTGTGCCAGTTCAATAGGCCTTAGTTCCCATGATTTTCAGTAAGTTTTGTTGTGCTCAATAGGTGCCTATGTGATCTTCGTCAAGTGGGAGATTGTTGGAAATATGTGTCTCAATCCCACAGGCTAAAATCTCTGAAAGGGCCAAGTCAGTGTGACATCTTCTATGTCTGGCCGACTAGCAACTTGAATCTTATTGAACAGGTCAGGTTGTTGTGACCTTGCTTCAGTCTCACCGAAGGAGCCTATCATTGTGACATTTCATTCGGGATAACCTCTCACTGCCTGTGGAGATCTCTGGCCGATAGGCCATTCTATCATATATCAGGGAGAGTCTTGGATGTTCGCTATGAGCTCTCAATGATAGGGATGTTTCATCGACAGTTTTTTTATGTTGAAGCCTTTGGGGAAAGTCTTGGTTGTTCAGTAAGAAGTCTTACCAATTAGAATGTCTCACTAATAGTTTTCACTCGGGGTTAACCCAAAGGTCTCGGGGAGAAGTATTAGTGAGAATGGAATGTCACGCCGATGGGGATACAACTATAGTCATCGGAGTAGCTCAAGGTGATCGTTATGAAGTCTTGGCAACTCATGGGGTCTTGCCGATAGTAGTATGGCTATGGAGTAACATAAGAGATCTTAGTGAAACCTCTTGCCAACAATTAAATGTATTAGTGATAGATGGATGCCGATGGAAATGCTAATGGATCAGTATGACTTAGAACCTTGGTATAAGGTCTTGGAAAAAGTGATGAGTCTCATTGACTGGTGGATGCACTAGGATTAACATGAAGTATTCACTGTGATGTCTTAGCAATAGCAGTATGTCTTGTCGATTGTTGGATGCTTCAGTGTAACTTAAGGAGTCTACGTGTAACCTCTTGGTGAGCGGTAAATTTTTTTGATAGCAATTTTGAAGTTGATGTGACGGTTGTAAGCTCGGAGGAATCTCTTGGTGATGGAAAACTCTTGGTGATATCAGATACTAAGTTGTGTGGCATTAGGGAGACATAGTCAGTGCCTCACCAACCTGCCAACATAGACTAAAGTTTTTTGACCGAGTGAAGACCATCGTATGTGGCATCGCGTGGACCAATCAAAGAAGTTGAATGGGAACCGTTGGAAGACAACTTGTTGTGGCAGTTGTGAGAGGAAGCTTGATAGACAGGGGCAACATGGTTATACTCTGTGATCACAGATTCTGATGTGTTAGATGATTCAAAGGATCGAAGGATTGTTGTGTGATTATATCAGAGTGATTTCTATTATGTAAAGATTGTAACTTGAAGGTTCCTGTACAAGTTTGATCATTGTGAAAGCTGCTAAAATCTGACATCAGTAAGATAAGTCAGAACTCTGTATGTAATTTTTTGTTACTGTAATACAAAGTGACTTCTCTTGGTGTGGTGGGTTTTTCTCCTGTAAGGGTTTTCCCACGTAAATCTGGTGTCCATATGTGTGTGTCAAATAGTCTATTTTTGTTATCTCTTTCATGTGCATCTTAATTGGACTATAATTGTAATTTGAAAAGGTATCTCACATTCTTCCCTAAGGTTTTGACATTAGGAGAGTTGTTTCTGCATCTAATTTTCCTTACAGTAATTTGTAACCATGATTATTGGATTTTCCTCATTCAGGGACCGAGTGTTGTAATCATATTGTAAATTATATTATTGGAAACATGTGGTATCTCTTATGCCTTTGATGTAATTTTATCATGTATGTAATGTGTGAGTATTTAATTTGTTAAGTAATTAAATGTTATGTTTTTAATTCATGTTTCTTGTTTGGGTTTTAAATAATCTCAGTCTCTTAACCTTAAAGGTTGTTGGCAATGGATAGTGTTCTTGCATGTTAATTGTACTTAAAAATAAATTAAAAAAATTAGTACGTTTGATTAGTTAATTGCAACTGCCTCTAGGGTTGTGTGGCAGGGCATTATAGTTTGAAAGCTATAGATTTTTTTCAATCAGCCTATCAATTAGGGCATTACTCGTAATTCAAATAGGAAATGAATAATAATAATTTATTAAATTCAAAGTAAAGCATAATTTATATTGGTGGAAATATAAGAACCTCCTTTAAAAACCCTGTTCGTTTCATCAATTTTGGGTAAAATAAAGTTGTCAGCCACATACCCTACACATATCCATCATATCGCTAGTTTTGGGCCCATCATGATCCTACACATACCCAAAACATTTATTAAATTTTGTATTTTAATCATTTCAATGATTGAGTAATGATTAACCATGGATTTAATAGAGCCAACATTACAACCAACAATAATTGTGGAGAGATAAGAGTATGTGGAAATTGAAATAGACAAAAAGAAAATAACTATATTGATATTAAAAATTGGACATATCTATATATAGATAAATGCATGACCTCTAGATACATGTGGAAAATTCATATACACACATAAACACTCACACATACATATAAACATTCAAACCTGCATGCATATACCCATACAAATGCATTACAAACATGTATATATCTACACACATTTGTGTCCAAATGTTGTATGCACTCAAAAAATTCAATTTCATGCATATATGTTTATGTATATGCATACATAGATGTATACATGCATACAACCATGTCCATAAGTATATATAAGAACAGTTATAAATACTGATACATTTTTTGAATAGGGTGACATAAGTTTATAACCAAACATCATAAAATAAAATGAGGGACATGTACACTAAAAGTGAAACAAAACTATAAGTGAGATAAATAATACAAAACAAAAGAAGTGTATCTTTCTTTGTTAAAATTATAAGTTACAATGCATTCTCTTAATATATAACTAATTCTACATGCAACAAAGCAACATGATCATAAAGAAAAGGTCTTCTAATGTGACGAGAATACCAAAATAGGAAAAGGAAATAGATGTCTAGTCAACACAAACTACAACAAATATCCAAAGTCACAATCATGCATGGTTGTCTAGCATTCAGGGTAGTACCACTAAATTATCTCTAGAGATTCTTGCCCAGTAGAGGACACTGCAGACAAATCTGAGAGCAACAACTTGCACTTGGATTCAAAGTTAATTATTGTAACTTTGACTATTGTTGTTTTAAGCCTTGTTTATGAATTATAAGTCTGAGTTTTAATAAGAACAATGAAAACAAAAGTAATGTAGATGACAACCTTTATGATAGACTAAGTAGTCATTGCAGTAGAAGAGTCATATTGCAACATATAAAGTTCTTTAGCTAACATCTATAATAAGCTTGTTGCATCCTCATCAAAAGTAGTAGCCCAAATCTTGCCTGTGTGGTCTTCCATCTTTAGCTATAACAAATATCGGAAGTCACAATCACCCATGATTGTCTAGCATTTAGGGTAGTACCACATATTATTGGTAGACTTTTCACACTTTTTCTTGCATTGTCTGCCATTGGCCTGTAAGGGACATGCAACATAGTAAAATTCATCAATTTTAATATATTTCATTGTTACCTTGACAATAACTTGTAGAGTTTATGGCAAGCCAATGATAAAAGATATATCCAATAGTGACTCTACCATTGGCCAAAGCAAACTTTCGAGGCACAGTCCAGGAGGCCTCAATGCCAGGTGGCTCAACATGTCCTCATTGTATCAAGACCTATGCTTTTGGGATGTCAGGATTTATGTATAGAATAGTCCCTATAGATGTAATCACTACAAATCCATTAAAATATACAACAAAACTATTTTTAATAGCAAGTATGACAACCAAACCAAGAATGCATAACATTTCCAGCTCGTCACCCTTTGCTTCCCAATTCCAACCCCATAAATTAGTGACAATTCAAGAGGATGACAAATGATTAAGTTTCACAGTTCTTTGAATCATTTCAGATTGATCCTTTCTTTGAATAGTTGATATCTTTCCTACATGCACCACAACCCCAATAATATCAATCAAAGTGTTATTGTTGTAGTTTGCAATTTCATTTATTGGGATGAATTTAAATACTTAGTGTGGCACAAAGGTCTTATCATCAAAAAACTTCAATATTGAGTTTTCATCCAAAATAATTTCCATGTAGTTGTTCAAATTATTAAATTTATTATCTTCTTGTTTGACCGAGCCTTTTGACACATAATAAGTGCAACCCACCTAAACCCTATCATAATACAATTCTTCTATGTCATTAAAGAAAATTATTTGTATTTTTCTTCCCTCACTATTAATAATGTCAAATCTGAATACTTGGCCCCCATGTCCTTGTTTATTGTAATGGTACATATCCCTTTTAGTTGTCACCCAACCTTTTCTTGTCCATCTAGTTTGGTAAATATTTAGGCCTTTAACAAGATTGATATTTGAAGGAGCACTATGCTATGTTGGGGATGTATGAATCCCAAATTTTGAGGCTTATTTAGATTGGGAAGGTGACTCTAAGCCCACCATTTTTTCTTCTTGATATTTAAATAGATATCTAGATGTTCCAATTAACTGAAAATATGACATTTTGACATCTAAGAACAATATAACAATCACCCTAGAACTAGACCAAGATCAAATATTGAAAAATATGGTCCCCATAAATAGGAAAGAATACAACAACAAGCACAAGCAGTGCAAAACAATAGCCAACCTTGATTTTCTCATCTTCTTCCACACATAGTTTATCCAGCACAAGATGGAACCTATTTTCAATGCCCCTACAAAAAAAGTGCATATCTGCATGTGGGTTCCATCAGAGAGGAAAATTTTGTAATGGTCAACTGGGCTTTGATCACCACCTCTTTTTTGAAAAGATATTAGCAGAAGAACTAGAGATGGGATAACATCTCTAGCATCAATAGATTTTATTGCATGACCTATCAAGGTAGTTTTGCTCAGCTAAGCAAAAGCAATGAGATGTTCAAGACTACAACATGACTCCAGAAGCAAAAGTCAGGGAAAGAGGTAGTACAAAACAAATCAATTATTGGTATTCGATATGTAGACACATAGATAGTTATACATGGTTACAGGATCACAAAATTTTTTGAATTGCATATAATAAATGAATATGAAAGGAGGGAAAGGTTGAGACAGAAGCAAACAAGATTATATTTTTCACTAAATATAAATAAGGAAGAACATAGTAATGTTGACACATTTGAAAACTGCAACCCTTTTTTTTCTAATACATAGGCCACTCCCAAATGGCTAGCAAATCGAAAGGAAAAGGAAACATAAAGAGATCAAATATAAATTAGTTAGACTATATATTACAAGGATATTTAATTCAAATGAAGCATATTCACAATTTTCTGGATGCACATAGAAAAGAGCCAATACAATTCTCAATAGAAAAAAGGAAACAAGGAACAAAC
Organism: Sequoia sempervirens; assembly: GCA_007258455.2. NCBI lineage: Eukaryota > Viridiplantae > Streptophyta > Pinopsida > Cupressales > Cupressaceae > Sequoia > Sequoia sempervirens. The sequence goes on from VDFB02271358.1 coordinate 1,214,719,107, forward strand.
TTATGGGATTGGTGGATGAGGGCAACCTAGGGAGACCCAAAGTCCACTAACATTGTTGTGGCTGCTCTTTAAAAAGCTAAGAGCTACAACATCGAAGGATTACTATGACCTCTATGCCACAACAACATGATGGCCAAATGTTCAATTAAATCAACAAAGGAACCCTAATGAGAACCCCATCCAAAACACATGCAAGAAATATAGAGCACCAATAAAATGAAAACCATCAAGATCTTCAAAATACAACATTATCTCTCAATTTTTTTGTAGACACATTAACAATATGAGGGAAAATAAATAATAAATAAAAGGATTCAATGTTTCATATAACACTAAATATACAGTTTATCATTCCAAATTTTTTGTAGAGAAATCAACAATATGAGGGAAAATAAATAATAAAAAAAAGACTTCAATGTTCCATATAACACTTAATATATAGTTTATCATTCCAAGAATGCCCTATTGAGGCTCAAACAAATAACAACTATTTTCTCAAAAGAATAATCATAGGGAAGAGTATGTATGAATTTTGTTTACATCTACTTTGACATACATACATATCTACACATAGGAAAATATAATATTGTTTCATTTATGGCTTCCATTTTGTGGTAATGGTTGCAACACAATAAAATAGTTATTTTTATACATTTTATGTTGTTTTCCACAAGGCATTGTTAACTATTATTCTCTAGCTTTGGCTATATTGTTTCAGTTTTGATACAAAATAAAATAGTAAATGTTATAGACTTTATGTTGCTATCCATAAGGCATTGTTGACTATTGTCGACACTGATTTTATTTTCCCTACATGTAGATATCTACATATGCAAAATTATATGTAGAAAACATTATTATATACAAACAATATTCATATGCAACATGCAACCCATTTTTTTTTTTTTACATGGGTTTGTTACTGTGAATCCTTTTGTTTTTTGGTTCTTTTCCTCTAAAACAATTTTTTTGGCTTTTAATAGTCACTAGACAAAGAAGGCAGCTGAAAGAAATCAAGCAAGAAGAGCCACATTTGGAAAACCCTTTGTAGAGCATTTTGAAAACAATCTATACTCTTGCAAAACAACAGACCAAGAACATACATTTTCCATCACTACAATCGTTGTGGGAATCAATGTTCCATATAACACTTAAAAGACAGCTTATCATTCCATGAATGTACCAATAGAATAAACATAGGGATCAATATGTATCAAAATTGTTTGCATATACTATGACATACATACATATCTGCACATAGGGGAAATACATTTTCCATCACTACGATCAATGGTGGCATCAATGTTCCATATAACACTTAAAATACAACTCATCATTCCAAGAATGTCTCAATATGTATCAATTTTGTTTTGCATCTACTATGGCATACATACATATGTGCACATAGGGGGAATAGAATGAAACACAACAAAACAAGGCATTATTCATCACTACGATCAATGGTGACATCAATATTCCATAGAAGAATTAAAATGTATGTATCTGTTGTTTTGTGGTGATGGTTGCAACACAATAAAATAGTTAATGTTATACACTTTATGTTGTTTTCCATAAGGCATTGTTGAGATTATTGTTCTCTAGCTTTGGCTATATTGTTTCATTTTTGATAAGGCATTGATGAAAAAAGAATTTTTCCGTGTGTGGGGTTATTTTATTTTCTTTGCATGGGTTTGTTACTATGAATTCTTTTGTTTTGTGGGTTTTTTCATCTAGATCACTATTGAAACCAATATTGTTTCATTTATGGTTCACGTTTTGTGACAATTTAATATGATTTTTTTTGTCATCTATGACACTATTGAAACTAATATTGTGTTATTTATGGTTTGTGTATGGTTCCAATTGTTTCTATATTAAGTGCAATAAGGAACATTGATTTTACTAATGATCATAGTGGTGGAGAATGTGTTTTCTTGCTTGAGGGTTTGATGAGAGCCTATGAGGCTCCATTACCCAATATAGCAGGGTGGAGAGTAGGACTTCTTTTGTTGTGTTTCATTTTTAGGAAAAAAATTATCAGAGCTAAGACTTTTGTATTCCTCTTGCAACCATCGGCCCATGAAAAAAACACAAAATAACCTACAACCAGGGTATGTGCAGGATCATCATGGAAAAAATAGGCCCTTAAGTGGTAAAAATGTAGAAAAAATGAGAGTTAGGCAACCTGACATAAAAATCTGAATAAGTTATCCATATTATTTCAAAAGTATGTAAGAATAGAATCTACAACAAATTGAATGTAGTTTCTAAACTACTAGGTTTATTTAGAAAAAATAAAATTATTTGGTGAAAATTTTAAATTTCAATGCAGTAGTACTTAAATTTTATGGAAAAAATAAGAAGTAGGTGTTTATCTAACCACCCTAACCACAATAAAATTATAATTTTTTTTATAATATTTTAGATATAATTAGAGGAGTCATTTCCTAATGTTTTGCATATTATTTTGTAATTCTTTTCCATGTAAATAATTAATTATGAATTTTTTATTACAACATTTCAAAAATATAAAAACCCATATGTCTGACCACCTTAACTTGGTCAAAACTTCATGAATTTCAATTTTTTTTTAAATATTATAGTATGTGAAGCACAAAATGTGACGCATGTTTCAAATTTTAAAAATGTGATGCCGTTTGAAAGCTATAGATGTTTTTCAATCAACCTATCAAACATGACTTTAGCTGTAATCAAATAGAAAATGGAAAATAATTATTTATTAAATTCAAAGTAAAGCATAATTTATATTGGTGGAAAGTTGAGAATCTCCTTTAAAAACCCTTTTCATTTCATCAATTTTGGGTTAAAAAAAGGTTGTCAGCCACATACCCTACACATACCCATCATATCGCCACCTTTTGGCCCATCATGATCCTACACATACCCACCACCTTCACATAAGATTGACAAGGGATGGTTAAACTTGCACCTTCATACAAGCTCACCATCTTGGCATCAACATTAATCTTTGAATGGTTTCAGTGTAGTGGCAATGGTTACAATAACACCTGCCATTTTAAACCTCGTAAAACATAGCAAAAGTCTACACAAGTTTTGATACTTAGGCATTGTTGAGTGTTGTTTTGTGGCTTCACCTACTATTGAAGTTGTGAACCAAGATGACGAGCTTCTATAAAGGTACAAGTTCAACCACCCTATTCAACACATGTATCAGTATTTGCAATTATTGTTATATATACTTGTGGACATGGTTGTATGCAAGTATACATCTACATATGCATATACATAAAAATATATGCATGCAATTGAATGTTCTTAGTGCATAATACATCTTGATATAAATGTTTGTAAATATATGTGTTTGTAATGCATTTTTATGCATATATGCATGTAGATTTGAATGTGTATATGCATGTGTGAGTGTGTATGTTGGTATATGCATTTTCCATATGTATTGCTAAAGCCATAGGTCAAGAATCACTAACTCCCTATGGAAAATAGTGCAAACTATTACCATAGGCCACACTAAAACAACCAACAATGCCTTATCAAGAAGAACATTATTGGAAACTCAAGGGAATATAAATAAGAGGGGGATTGAATCAGTTGTCACTAAATCTCAAACTTATTCAACTTATTAACCTTCATTTTAGATCTAATCATTAATCATGAAAGAATAAATGAACACATCAAAAGCACACATAACACAGAGATTTTTTATGTGGAAACCCTGTTAGGGGAAAAACCATGGTGGAGGTCAATCCACAAGATTATACCCTGTTAAAAGTATAAGAAAATATGAATGGGAAATGCACATGCATTCAGGCACACTGCCTAGAGCTCATTGCTCAAATGCAACAAGGTTTACTGCCCAAGAAAGACACACTATCTTACAAAAAGATTCTGATTAAAACCATATAGATTTGAACTAAAAAAATAGCATTTTCTAATGCCTGATTACAAATAAAATAATAATAAAATAATTACAAATAGTCATCCCAAAACAAATAAAGATTATTCATGCGAATCAACCAAGTTCGGCCATAACATAGTGAATACTGAAAAAAAAATCTCCAACATGAAAAAACATCAATTAATTTCTCCTTGAAGATCCACAACATGCTTCAACACCTTCTCGGCCAAGAAAATGCAAAACATGAACACGCAAGAGAAAATCTTGGATCATGAGTACAATGATCAATGCGGACATTCCAAAAAGATAGAGAAAAATCTAGAAACATCCACAAACATCATGAAACACCAAAGAAGCATCCACAACAACTAAAATTACTGAAATAACATAATCTTCAATCAGGAATACTAATTGAAGTGACAAAAAAATTATCAGAATGAAAATCATCATAACTCAATCAACTCTTCATGCAAATCTCTGAAATTCCATGTGGATAAACTAGACATACTCAAAAAGAAACCCTTTATTCCATAACCTCATAACAACAACGTATTGGACACACCGATAGAAAGAACTTCACTTCACCACTAACAACCTGTAGCATTTCTTATTACAATTTTCTCAATATCCTTGACATATACAACTTCTAATGCAACAATGCTAATAGTGTTGACATCAATGACAACCACAACATCCAACAATCTCCCCATTTGGTATAGATGGCAACACATGATGTGAAAAATACAATCAACAGAACTACACTTACTCTTCCTTTAAGTTCTGACTTTTCTTTCCTCAAATGATCTTCTCCCCACAAGGCTCTTCTCCCCATATAATTAGCAGTTTGTTTTTCACATTAGTCTTGTCCCCATTTGACATCAATGACAAAGATCTCTTCAACACAAGCTCTGAGTCACATATCTAAACTTCTAAACATCTGAACATCTAACTACTCCCCCTCAGTAGCAACCAACACAACATCAATACGGATCAAAATATGATCATGAAATGTGCAAATTGATGCAATGCAATGCATCGTTAATTTTGATTAGGAGGGGTAATCACCCCTAACTTCCCTCGGAGATATTCAAAATTATCCTTAGGCAATAGATTTGTAAAGATATCTACAATCTGCTCCTTAGTAGGCACATACTCCAATCTAACTTCCTTTTCACTTACCTTCTCTCTCAAAAAGTGAAATTTTATAGATATATGCTCGGTCTTTGAATGTAGCACCATATTCTTAGAAATGTTAATAGCACTTGAGTTATCACAAAATATAACAATAGGCTCATCATACACAACTCCGATATCCTTTAGCATCTATTTCATCCATAGTACCTGAGTAAAATTATTAGCAGCAATAATGTATTTTTCCTCTGTAGTAGATAAAGAAATAGTATTTTGTTTCTTAGTCGACCATGAAATCAACTTCTTTCCCAAGAAAAATGCTCCACCACTAGTACTTTTTCTGTCATTCGCACCTCCTTCCCAAACAACATAAGTAAAGGCACTCAAAGTAAGATCATAATCTTTAGGATACCATAGACTAAAATCAACCATCCCTTTCAAGTATCTGAAAATTCTCTTTACAATAATCACATGGAATTTTTTAGGATAGGCTTGAAATCTAGCAAGTTCAATACATACAACATTCATGATATCAGGCCTAGTTTGAGTCAAATAAAGCAATCCACCAATCATTGATCTATATCTTGTCTAATTTTCCTTCGAAGAATAATCATTAGTTTCCAACTTGCATCTGGTCACCATGGGTGTACCAACAGGCTTTGAATCTTCCATACCAAATTTCTTTACCAATTCCTTCACATACCTGGATTGAGATATAAAACTCCCTTTATCTAACTTAGTAATTTGCAATCCCAAGAAGAATTTTATCTCTCCAATCATTGACATTTCAAATTCATTCTACATCTCATTATCAAACTTCATACACAAGCTATCATCTCCTCCAAATATGATATCATCAACAAAAAATTCCACAATCAAATCTTTATCATCATTCTTGAAACACAGATTACTATCAGTAGTACCTTTGTTAAATCCAAGTTTCACCAAGTACTTATCTAGTTTGGCATACCATGCTCGAAGGGCTTGCTTAAGACCATACAATGCTTTCTTCAATCGACACACCATATCTTCATGATCAATCAATTGGAATCCATCAGGTTGCTCAACATATACCTCTTCTTCCAATTCACCATTTAGAAAAGCATACTTAACATCCATTTGATAAACCTTGTAGTCTTTATAAACAACATATGCAAGAAACAACCTCACAACTTCAATTCTAGTAATAGGGGCAAAGGTTTCTTCAAAATAAATACCTTCCATTTGAGAATATTCCTTACAAACCAGTCTTGCTTTATTTCTAACGACTTCACCTTGTTCATTCAGTTTGTTTCTAAGGATGAATTTATTTCCAATTACATTCTTATCCTTAGGTCTGGGAACAAGAATCCATATATCATTCTTCTGAATTTTCTATAGTTCTTTCATTGCTTCAAGCCAATTCTCATATTTGCATGCTTCATTCACATTGTTAGGCTCAATATTTGAAATCAAACAATACTCTTCTACAAATTTTCTCCTAGTCTAGAAAACTTTGTTCTTATCACCTATGATCTGATTTTCTGAATGATTCAATCTCGCATACCTTAAAGTCTTCTTAGAATGTTCTTCAACTTGAGGCTCTTCTGATCTCTCTTTTGTTCTTCCATCAGTTTCTCCTTCTTGATTTACTAAAATGATTTGAACTTGACTTGTAGTATGACCTTGCTTTCCTTTGCTTCTACTATCATTTTGATCATCAAAATCATATCCACAGGTTCTGGATAGTGCAACTATGTCTTCATCAACCTTCACATTTTCACTTTCAACCATTTTCATCAATCTTTTGTTGTAACACTGATAGGACTTAATTTTAGTAGTGAAACCCAAAAATATTCCTTCACCACTCCTAGCATCAAAATTTCCTATATCTTCATCTCTTTTGATATAACACTTGCTTCCAAAGATTTTGAAATATCTAATAGTAGGCTTTGGACCAGTCCATAGTTCAAAAGGAGTCTTACCAGTATCACCTTTGATTTGTACCTAGTTAAGTGTGTACAGAACATTACTCACAGCTTCTCCCCAGTATATATGAGGCACATTTCCTTCCGACATCATGGTTCTAGCTGCATCTAGAACTATTTTGTTCTTTCTTTCCACAACTCCATTTTGTTGAGGGGCCCTCGGTGCCAATAACTATCTCTTTATTCCATGCTCTTCACAAAAAGAATTAAACTCACTCGAAGTGAATTCACCACATCTATCTAATCTCAGACACTTAATCTTCAAACTAGTATTTGTCTCAACCATAGCCTTAAAGATCTTGAAATTCTCTAGAGCTTCAGATTTCTCCCTTAGGAAAGTAGCCCACTTCATCCTTGAATAATCATCAATATGAAACATGAAGTATCTGTAACCTTGCAAACTTCTAGTTCTAGAAAGACCACATAAATCAGTATGCAGAAGTTCCAACAATCATTTGAATTTAGTTATTTACTTTGAAATGAAATTCTTGTTTTCTTTCCTAACTGACATTCTTTCCATATGGAATTAGTAGGTTTCATCAGCTTAGGAAGATCTCTCACAACTTTAGTGGAACTTATCTTGACAATGTTATCAGAGTTAACATAACACATTCTCCTATGCCATAACCAACTCTCATCAACTTGAGCAATTAAACAAATTTTACTAGTAGTATCTAGATGAAAGATATTACCTTTTGTTTGTGTACTTGATGCAATCACATTTCCATAATTTCCCAATATTTTGCACTTACCATCCATGAGCTATACATTGTATCCCTTATCAACCATTTGACCAAGACTCAATATTATGATTCAAACCTTCAACATACAATACATCATGAGTTTTATGCTTACCATCAAGAGAAATGCATCCTTTTCCATGGATCACATCAACTGTGTTATCACCAAGTCTCACAACACCACCATCATACTTCTCCAAATTCATAAACTTACTTTTATCTATTGTCATATGATGAGAACAACCACTGTCAATTACCCATTCATCTTTCTCTTCAACTTGAGCATATAGGGATTTCTCCACATTTGTACAACTAGTAGATTTAGTACACATATAATTATTTTCATTGATAGCAATAAACAAAAATTTGTCTTCACTTGCATTTCCTCTGTCAAATTCATCATATGTTACACCTTCATCAACAACATAGTAACACTTCTTTTGGAATTTAGGTCTGTTAAATCTTGGCTTGGAAACTCTCTCAGGGCACCTTGATACAAAATGACTTATCTTATTGCAAGAGGAAAATTTAATAGGAAGCTTTCCCTTGTATTACCTTGTCCTCTTGCTTCTCTTTTCACAATCAATGCTTCAAGTTCTTCAAGATCTCTTTCTTCTCCATCTAGTTGTTTCATTTCATCCTCATACGTGAATGTCTTTCTTGATGAAATTTTGCATGGATCATATCTCTGTCTATCTCTTCCAGAAGTAGTAGCCTTAAATGTAGATTCAACCTTAGGAAGGACATCACCAAATTCACTCAACTCAAAAGCAATAAGCTTACCAATCAACATATCTCTGGTAACATTTGTCATAGTTCAAAGTTCTTCAATAGCACTAGCCTTGACTTTGTAAGAATCAGGCAAAGATCTACACACTTTAGCAACAATCTCTTATTCATCTATCTCTCCACCAACACATCTGATACCACACACAATTTCATTTACTCTTTGCATGAAAGTAGTAACATTTTCATCATCACCCATTTTCAACTTTTCATATTTTCCTTTCAAACTTTGTATCTTACTAATCTTCACATTTGCATCACCTTCATACAAGGTCTCCAACTTCTTCTAGATCTCATAAGCAATATTTAGATCAGTCACATTTTTCATCTCAATATCAGTCAAAGCACTCAACAACACCTCCCTAGCCCTGATATTATATTCAACATCCTTGATATCAACAAAAGTAGAGGGACCATTCTGTGGAATAACATATATATTTTTTGTAATGCTCTAGTACGGTTCACCAATGCATCTCATATGTCACTCCATTCAAGCTTTCCATAAAGAATAATTTGTTCCATCAAATCTAGGACTATCCTTCTTGTAAGTCACCATCACGAATCACCTCAAGTTGTTAAACTTCTTCCAAGGAACTACAAGCTCTAATAGAAATTGTTGGAAACTCAAGGGAAGAAAACTAAGAGGGAGGGTGAATCAGTTGTCACTGAATCTCAAACTTATTCAACTTAATAACCTTAATTTCAAATCTGATCATTAATCATGAAAGCATAAATGAACAACATATCAAAAGCACACATAACACAAATATTTTTTAGATGGAAACCTTGTTAGGGGAAAAACCATAGTGGAGGTCAATCCACAAGATTATACCCTATTAAAAGTATAAGGAAATATGAATGGGGAATAAAAATTCATTCAAAAACACTACCTAGAGCTCACTACTCAAATACAACAAGGTTTACTTCCCAAGGAAGAAACACTGTCTTACATAAAGATTTAGATTAAAACCATCTAGATTTGAACTGAGAAAATAGCATTTGCCAATGCTTGATTACAATTCTAGTAAAGCACATGAACACTTCTTCACTCTTCTTCGCCGTTCTTCACTATCGGCTCTGCCTTCGAATGATCTCAACTTTATTCTCACATAGGACTCATACAATTTGCATTCACACCTCTTCCACACTTCTAACAATCACTCTTATATATCCACAACAAGAAATTACATCACTATAAGTCAGCCACCAAATGATAATAAAATAATTATAAATAGTCAACCCAAAAAAAAAAAAGATTATTCATGTGAATCAACCAAGGTCATCCATAACATAGCAAAAACTGAAAACAACATCTCCAACATGAAAAGAACTTCAATTAATTTCTCCTCGAAGATCCACAACACGCTTCAACACCTTGTCGGCATGAACATGCAAGAGAAAATCTTGGATCATGAGCACAAAGATCAATGCGGACATGCCACAAAGATAGAGAATGAACTAGAAACATCCACAAGCATCATGAAACACTAGAGAAGCATCCACAACAACCAAACTTATTGAAATAATAGAATCTTCAATTAGGAACACTAACTAAAGTGACAAAAAAATTGTTAGAATGAAAATCACCATGGATAAACTAGAAATACTCAACAAGAAACCCTTTAGTCTGCAACCTCATAATAGCAAAGTACTGGACACACTGATAGAAGGAACTTCACTTAACCAATGACAACCTGTAGCACTTCTTATTATAATTTTCTCAATATCCTTGACATATACAACTTCTAATGCAACAACGCTAATAGTATTGACATCAATGACAACCACATATCAACAACATAACCACAACATCCAACAAAAAAGAACTCTTTTATTACTTTGAAACCATCACTACTACACAAAAACCATACAACAATTAATGTTGATGGCAACCTGCATTTAATTTCACTGGTCTTCTCTATTGATGTGCCAAACATGTTCAATATAAATAATTAAAAAATCCACCACCTTTTTCCCAACTGAGAGATAGAAGTATATACACACAAAAAGTATGTGTTTCTTTTGTTGTGTTTCATTTTTCTTTTCATGTGTACAAATATGTATGTATGTGAAATTAGATGTAGAAAAAATTCATATATACTCCTCCCCATGTTTATTGTGTTGGGAAGATAGAATTTGTTATTGGTTTCTTCATCAAAAAGGAATTCTTACAATAATAGGCTTTATATTAAGCATAATAAGAAACATTGGTTGCCACATACAATGTGTTGAAAATATTTTTGAAGTTGTTGAAGGAAAAATTTCTAGAGAATATAATGGCCAGTTTTGAATTAACTCTTTTGCATAAATTCCATATCTTTGATCTAATACTTTGAGTTGGATGACCTTCATCAAGCACATGTAGACATGCATTCTCTAAAAGCAATTTTCTTCAGAGTAGCTGATCAAAGATCTGGAATTCATGCAAAAGTCTTGACTAAATATCGCACATTATACTCTTAGGAAATCTTGTCCATAATAACCTCAATGAGCTTTTCAATGAATTCTACCTGCTAAGGCCTAATTTTTTCAATTGTTTCTTGCATTGAAAAAAGAAGCCTAGGAAAAAAAATAAAAATAGTAAAGAGGGTGGTGAAGAAGGAATGCTGAGAAAAATTCTAGCCAAAGTGCACACAATAAGGGAAAACCACAAAACAAGAGGTTTCATAATATTTTCATTTGATTTTTTTGTTTTTAATCTTCTTCTGCTAGTTGAGTGTAGAGTATATTGCTGCTACATGTGAGTTCATAAAGACATGTTGCATATCGTAGAATGATAGGCTCTATATTAAGTGCAATAAGAAACATTGGTTTCACCATTGATCATAGTGGTGGGAAATGCATGTTCTTACTTGGGGGTTTGGTGATAGCCTATGAGGCTTCATGACCCAATATGGTAGGGTGGAGAGTAGGCCTTCTTTTGTTGTGTTTCATTTTAATTTCCCTATGTGTAGATATGCATGTTTATGAAGTCATATGCAACCAACATTCATATGCACAACAACCTATATATTAAGTGGAACACAGAACATTAGTATCACCATTGATTACACTAGTGGACAGTGAATGTTATTCTTCCACTATAATCAATGGTAAGACCAATATTTCATCTCACACTTAATATACAACCTATCATTCTAAGAAATCCTTATTGAGGCCCAGACAAATAACAACTATCCTTCAAGGAACATAAAAATAGCCAACAATTCCTTATCGAGAAGAACATGAACTATTTTATTACTTTGCAGCCATCACCACTACATAGAAACCATAAATCAAATAATTTATTTGAGTCCATAGAACAACAATCAACAATGCCTTATGGAAAATAGAATAAATTTTTTTATTACATCGACAAGTTTTAAATGCAAGGTCTAGAAAACTGCAATGAAAAATATCAATCAATAAGAGAAATAGGTATGTACCTATGAGTCATTCTATTATGTAATAATTGAATTGTGAAAATATTATTATAAGTAAGACTAATAATATCATCTTGATTGAACCTCATGGTCTTTATTCTCAAATTCTATGATTAAATATTTGACTCTTAGTACCTCGTTATGCTAATTAAGTATCATATAAACCATGAGTGGAATTCATGTTAATGAGAATTATATATTAAAGGAAACATTATTTAGATAAGAAAATAAAACATTCGTACTCCCTTAAGGCATGGGTTCTCTAGATTTTATATTCTCAAATCTAATGTATGTGGGTTTCCCCTTATAAAATGATGAATTTATGGTGTGTGAGAATTTGTTCAAGTTGTGCATGTCTATATGTACATCTATATCAAAAAAATAAAAGAACATTAGACCATGTTGTACTGAAATAATTTTGCTTGATGACTATGGACAGATGATCTTTGTTCATATATCAATAATTAGTGAAGGTACTAATGATCATTTAAAAATTATTACTTTGATGGAGTTAGACATGACATCAAATCAAAATTATTATTGGTTGGTTATTCATTATGATGAATTTATGGTGAATTAAATGTTGGTTTATTGATGCATAACCATACTATTATATCTTGAAGTTCGTAGATGTGCCTCATTTAATACATTCAATTAAATTGAAAGGTATGGTGCATTAAGGTTTTAAATTTTTTGTACTACAATTAGTTGTAATGGGAAAAATTATCATATTAATTTCTATAACACATTATATGATGCTTAAATATGGATAGGATGTTTCATACTAAGAAAGTTATGCCCAAAAAATAGAACAACCCCACAACCCGACATTTTTTTTTAAATAGTGGATTACATGGAGAAAACCACAAAACAAAAGAATTGACAACAACAAAGACATGCAAGGGGGAAAAAAGACAACCCCAATAACATTAACTGTTTAATTGCCTTGCAACCATTGACACCACACGGAAACCATAAATGAAACAATATTGGTTTCAACAGTGTCGTAGATGACAGTAGAATTCACAACAACAAACCAATGGAGAAAAAAAGACAAAATAACCTGGCACCTGAACAAATTCTTTTTTCAATCGTAACTTATCAAAAATGAGACAATATTGCTAAAGCTAGAGAACAACGGTCGAGAATGCCTTATGGATAACAACATAAACTCTATAAAATTTACTATTTTATTGTGTATCAAAAATGAAATAATATAGCTAAAGCTAGAGAACAATAGTCAACAATGCTTTATGGAAAACAACATAACTATACAACATTAACTATTTTATTGTGTTGCAACCATCGCCACAAAATAAAGGCCATAGATGAAACAATATTAGTTTCAACAATGACCTAGAATTCTTTTTTTTCAATAGTACCTTATAAAAAATGAAACAATATATCCAAAGCTAGAGAACAATGATCAACACTGTTTTATGGATAACAACATAAACTCTATAACATTTACTATTTTATTACATATCAAAAATGAAACAATATAGCCAAAGCTAGAGAACAACAATTAACAATGCCTTAAATGAAACAATATTGGTAAAGTCACATAACAATAATCAACAATGCCCTATGGAAAATAACATAAACTACTAGAGAACAATATTAGTTTTAACAACGTTGTAAACGACAACAAAATTTATAGTAACAAATCCATGCAAAAGAAAAAAGAAAAAAAACCCCACACCCAAACAAATTCTATTTTCAACAACACCTTATTGAAAATGAAACAATATAGCCAAAGCTAGAGAACAACAATCAACAATGCCTTATGGATAACAACATAAACTCTATAACATTTACTATTTTATTGTGTTCTAACCATCAGTACAAAACATAAACTATAAATGAATCGATATTGGTTTCAACATCGACCCAGATGAAAAACCCACAAAACATAAGAATTCATAGTAACAAACCCATGCAAAAAAATAAAATAACCTCGCACATAGAGAAATTCATTTTTCAGCAGTACCTTATTGAAAATGAAACAATATAGCTAAAGCTAGAAAACAACAATCAACAATCCTTGTGAAACACAACATAAACTGTATAACATTAACTATTTTATTGCATTGCAACAATCACCACAAAACTGAAGCCATAAATGAAACAATATTGGTTTCAATAGCACGACCTAGATGGAAAAACCCACAAAACAAGAGAATTCATAGTAATAAACCCATGCAAAACCATCGCGAAAAAAAGTGAACCATAAATGAAACAATATTGGTTTCAACAGTCAACCCAAATGAAAAACCCACAAAACAAAAGAATTCATAGTAACAAACAAATATATATAAAAAAATTTGTCTTGCAACCATCACGACTACACAGAAACCATAAATAAAACAATATTGGTAAAGCCACATAACAACAATCAACAATGCCCTATGAATAATAACATTAATTGTTTTCAAAATACTCTACAAAGGGTTTTTTCAATATGCACCTCTTCTTGATTGCCATTAAGGGGTTTCTCAAATGCACCTCTTCCCACTTACTTTCTCTCGACTCCCTTCTTTCTCCAACAACTGCAAAAAATAGGGAAAAAATTATCAAATCCGAGACTTTTGTATTGTTTTTGCAACCATCACCCCATGCAAAAAACACATAATAACCTCCAACCGCCTTCATAGAAGCTCGACAATGAATGATCCAACTTGCACCTTCATAGAAGCTTGCCCTCGTCGCTCACAGCTCTGATAGGAGGTAAAGCCACAAAACAACACCCAACAATTCCTTATCAAAAATTGTGTAGACATTCGCTATAAGTTTTAAATGTCAGGTCTTATTACAACCATCGCCGCTACATGGAAACCATACAATAGTTAATGTCGATGCTAGTCGGCGTTTAATTTTGCTCACCTTCTCTATCGACGTGCCAACTGCTTTAAATATAAAATTAAAAAATCTGCCATCCTTTTTCCGATCAGCTAACCATCGGCTAATAAAAAATTTAAAAGTGAATATCCCACAAAATATTAACATATAATATCATTTCATTTTAGAGGAGAAAATATAAAAACAACTCATTATTTGAAAGAAGTGCGCTTAAAAGTGTGATGGAGATCTCTACAAATGTATAAAGAATAGCCACTAACTTTGAAAAGCCTATAGAGTATTATTGGCTTTAATCTGTTATGGACATCGAAAGGTATAGCAATTACCCTTCTCTCTCGAGTAATGGCCCTTGGTTTGTAAAGTTCTTTGCATAGATTTCCCATGTAGTGAGATAAATTCGCAAACCTATAATGAACGTTCAGATAATTGGGTGGCTAAATATCTAGATCTATCGCAATACAACGCAATATGTATAGATTAATGTTATTTCAACAGTTTTATTATTCTATAAACTTGTTTATTTCGAAGAGCCACATTCTATAAATTTGTTTATTTTGAAAAGCCACCATTGCATCACTTCTGCGACAAGCCATAAATTTATTTATTTTGAAAAGCTACTCTGTGAATCAAGGTTGCAACCACTTCTGCGACAAGGCACTTTATTTCTTTAGTCACTGAAAAGCAAAAGGGATCTTAGCAGAGGAAAAAATTTCCTTTCTCGAGGCAACTATAATTAGGAATCATAGTAGAGAGGAGACATGGAAGGAAGGAATGAAGCAACAAGATTATGTACTCGCCTTCTGAGCAACAGAGGAATTCCAATTTTTACGAAGTGAAAAGATGACTTCAAAATAACCTTCTCCAGCCATGGTTAGTAATGATTTGACTAACGAATAATGTTTCCATGTTTCTTGTCTTGAATGGTGGTATGGGAACTGGAGATTTTTTGGTATAATCCACTGTATGCTTTCCTTGTCTTGAATGGTGTTATGGGAACTGGATTTTTTTCGGTATATTCCACCGTATGCTTTTCTTGTCTTGAATGGCGGTATGAGAACTGGATTTTTTTTTGGTATAATCCACTGTATTATTTTCTTGTATATTGCTACTGCTTATGTCTTGGGTTAGTTACAGCATGGTCCTGTATTTAAATGTTGCTTTTGTCAAGGGTTGAATCCTCTAAATAGAGTAGCCATGAAATATATTTTTGTTTTGGTTTTCTTCTCGGGAATATTATTCATGATGTCTGACTAGCACTCGATGTTTGAGTAGTACTCACTTAACTAAAATTCATTGTAGAAAATTATACCTTTAAAATCGATTAAATTCTATTTTCGATTTGAGTATTGCAGCGCTGGTGATTATTTTGGGCACTGTATTGTGAACATTATCATATGTAGGTTTGAGAATCAGTATAGATATCATAAATATATTTTTGGAGATCAATTTGGAGATATTTTGGAAATATTATGGTTACTATTACATATTATTATTTTGATGTATAAATGCCAATCAATTTTAAGTTAGAAGATTATTTTATTTATTTTTTTAATAAATAAATGTCTAGATTCACTTATAGAATAGTATTACACATGTCAAAAAAAGTGGGTAGATAAATAGTCACATCCCTTCAGTCCATAGGAGTTGAAGCATAAAAAAATGAATCTAATACAAAGCCATTAGATGGAAACAACAGTAATAGAATTGGGATGAGAATTGCGATGAGGAGGATCTTTGTCATCAGATTTTTTCCCGTACATCAGTGCAGTCTGGAGTATCCATGGGAGGGTCCCACCCATTACAATCCACCCCTACTATTATTGTAGAATGCCTCTCAATCTTAACAAAATGTTCATTCATGTATCTAAATAAAAGTTTGGATATTTTAATATATATAACAAACTGCTAACAACCTTGATGTTCAAAGACTTAAACACATTGACATATATTTTTCATTTATTGATAAAAAGGGTTTTGAAAGGACTCAGATCAGAAAAAAAAAAAACTAACAAATAAAGAAAACAAGTATTATTAGAAATGGAAAAAATGAAACAATCCAATACAAGAGCCCTTTGACCATTTACAAAGAACAAAACAGAAAAATACACAACACCGAAAGATCATCAACCTGCACTCACAACTCACAAAAAATTTAGATTTGTTCATAACCATTGAATCAAACCCCCAACAAATGCATGAAACAAGTATCATTAGGAGTGAAAAAAAATAAAAATGATCCAATACAAACCCTTTTACCATTCACAAACAACATAACAGAAAAATACACAACACCACAGATAAAAAGGAATTTGGATTTATTCATAATCTTTGAATCAAACCCCTAACAACTGCAGGAACGAGTAGGAATACTTGAGGTTATTGTCTCCAAAGAGTTTATAGTTGAACTTATCTTGAAATTTGAGGATTTAGTATGTCTGAAAATAAAGGTATTCTTAGAATCACTGCACCAAAAAAAATACAGTTTCTTGATTTTTGTAAAGTGAGACGCAAAACAGAAAGACCACCACTGAAACAGATGATTCTCCCTGCATATGGTTGCTGCTTCATTTATCTGTTTCTGAATGTATCTGGATTATGTGAGCATTTTTTAATGTTTTCAGCGTAGCATGTCTTCCGGGGAACTGGCAGAGATTAGAAGAATTTCGTCAAAAAGCTTATAAGCAATTTCCTTCGTTTTAAAGAAGTTTAAATCAATTTATTATGAACATATTTTATCAAACAATTAACACGCATCATGTGCCAGAACCTCCGTGATGAGGACAGCTGCTTGGGGAGCTATTCAGGGAACTCGGATAGGGGAGAGGGTCCAATAGTGGTGCACCCTAATTTTATGGGTTGGAATAGCAATGAACATGCAACATTGACATTAAAAGATTATATCCCCGAGTGGTCAGGGACGTGGACAATTCAAATATTTCATTTCACCTGCATAGACCAAGAAAAAAGGTGTCATCAACATGCTTTTTGTTGAGGGGTCATAATAGACCTCCCAAAAATGTTAGACCAATAGTGGTGCATTAAGTCATGTTTTTTGGTGTGTCAATGTGGCATCATATGATTTGTTGCTTTTTGAATGTAATGGGCATATTTTGTTCAACTATTGGGTCCGCTCTTACAATTAGTAGTTCCATACTTTTATAATATTGGACTTTGAATGTACATGTACTATGACAACTATTGGTACTCGCACCACTATCGGACCCTCTCCCCTACTATCGCTTCATATTAAAAGGTAAATTCAGGAAGGTCCTTTAGTGGAGGAGTTATAAAGTAAATTGTAAGATAACATTGACCATTGATTGCACATATGAAAAATCTTACAATTAGCACAAGTTTTCAATGTTGTCAATCTGACAACATAAAATTGCTATATTATAAGATAAAGTTTAATTATTTAACAAAATTGGTGGGCCAATAACATTTAATATGCTTTGCACAGGCTATAGGAAAAAAGGATAAAAGCATTTGTTTTAATAGATATGTCTCATTTTGGTGCTCTTTGAAATAATTCTTAGACTAACACAATTAGCTTATAGCAATCAGCAAAAGAAGTGGCTTAGCAAAGGTACTATATGAGGCGAAAAGCATCAAGGTCTATCTAGTGTAAATTATGATGAAATAAATGTGTTTATAATTTTATAAATAGGTTAAATAGTCTCAACTTGGAACAATCTTCTAAAACAACTGAACTTTCTGAAAATAGCCTCTTGAGCAAGATGAAATGATTATAAACTTTTGTGACCTAACAAATATAATTGTACAAATACAATATTAAGGAAAAATTTGTTAAAATGAAGAGAAAATTACATAGATCATATCATTGTTGAACAATAATAAATATTATATTTCTTAAGAATTCATAATTACATTAATATTCATTGGTCTTAGAAAGCCATTTTTTTTTCTTATGGGAAGAACTTTCCACCCAACTAAATAAGCTAAAAAATAATTATTATAAGTAAACCTTAATTTCCTAACAACCCTCCTTTCCTCCCCCTAAGGTTTACATTAAAAAAGGAAAAAAAAATACTCCATCAACATCAGCCTAAACTCCTTTGTCTAGGAAAATGCCCTTATTATCCAACTTTGCATCAGCATTAGCTCAAACTTCTCTATTTGGGAAAATGCCATGATTATGTAACTTTGTGCTAGAATCAATCAAAACTCCTCATGTTGTTAAATGATATGATTAACCAACATTTACCTGTGAATTGAGACACATGTCACTATTCACATGAAATCACCAATTTACTGTGAATTGAGACTCACTCTATTATCCACAATAACACTCCTTCATTTGTGGATTGAGACTTACTTAATTATCCACAAACACACATCTGCAATACTATTGATCATGAAAACTCAATTATCCATAGACAGTTTGTGGATTCAACTACCATAGACCAACAAGAACTCACCAAGTTTGTGGATTCATCTATCCACAAACCAACAAAAAAACACCATATTTGTGAATTCAACTATCCACAAACCAGAAAATCACTACATTCCCCTTCTTGCTCCCAAAGGTACTTAAGATGAAACATATGCTTCTCATACAAGACATCATATCTAAAACATAGAAAAAGAATGGGATGTGCGATCCAAGATGGACTAACCAAATGGATGCCACCATTTTTTTCTATTGCACTCAATTATGAGAGTAATAATGCATAAATGAATATTAGAAATAAAACTTAACTAACATAGCAATCAAAGGAAAGGTTTTAAGAGGGTAAAATGTTGTGTACCTATTGTAAAAAGTGCTTTTTCAAGCTTCACTAGGGACTCATTCACCCAATGGAGAATGGGTCTAGGCTAAGGTTTTTAAAAATCAATTTCTAGGTTTTGTTCTTCAATGTCTACACTCACAAATCCTATGTGTTCTACTCTCAAAATTCAGAAATGAATTTTGGAGAAGGATTTCTATGATTTTGCAAGAAGGATGACAACTTTGAGAACTTTGCAACTTTTTCAACTTTTTCTCTCCACTTGATCTTGAACCTAAAACGTACAAGCACATATTAAAGAGGAGAAAAATGTTGATTGTTAGGGAATAGAGGTTCACCTTGGTCAAATGCCATTTTGGTAATTAAACCTTGAATCGAAACAATTCATAAAATGAAAGATGAATGAACAATGTAATGTTGCAACCCACCAATCCTTAATTGAACCTTGGATTGCAAATATGAAACTTAGCATGAAATGGCCTCAATGAGATTTGACCTTGATCACGAATTTGACATAAGATAATGGCTTTGAATACTTGAACTTGATCACCAATGCTACATCATCACATTAGTTGAACAACATGCATGAATTTGACATGATGAAATAGATCCTTGATTGTTGCAATAAACTTCAATAATCTTCCCTTGAGTGCTTTCTTGAATGCTCTTGTGAAAATTGCTTCATCTTGTGAAAGTCTTAGGTGAGAATTGCTAGATGAAACTAAGTGGAATAGCCTTGTATTTATACATAACTTAAGATTAAATCCCAAAATTTAACTAACTCAAGCCAACATCAGATCTAGTATTTGAAATCATTAAAATGCAACCAAAAATATATCTAGGGGGGGTCCTAGGGTTAAGTCGAGACCTAGTCGCCATATGGTGAATAGGTCCTAGCAGACTTAACTAGGAAACACTTTGGGAAATATGAAATGATATGTCAAAAGGGGGTCCTAGGACCTAGTGAGGACCCATTTTTTAGGTGGTGAATAGGTCCTAGGTCAGTAACCTAGGATACATACCTTGTAAAATTAAGTGTTATGTAATATAATTTAAGAGTTTTAGGCTTTTTCCCTCAAAATTTGTAATTAATTAGGCTTGGATTTGAATTAAAGAGACCAATTAAGGAAAAATTAACCACAATTAATTAATAAAGCCTAAGACTAGTGTGAAAGTGTAAGTCTATACACTTTACAACACCCTAAAAAAGGCATAAATTAATTCCATTAATTAGAAAGGGGCCATATACTTAATGTGAATGTGTAAAACACATTACAACACTAAATCAAGGTGACATTAGGTTCATTTTAATGTTAATTATTCATTCCCAAACTATGGAAAAAGGGATACCTATTCTATTACTTTATTTTTCCTTCACTTTAGTGAGAGTATGACCCCATGTGTAACTCACACTAAAGTAGACATTCAAGACACTTATGTATGCATCAATAACAAAGATACATAATCATACAACATCAAATACCAAGTTGAAATGGGAGAGGATCAAGCCTTGATTGTCCAATGCAATGTGGAACACGTCTCAACTATTTTTCCAAGAAAAGAGGAAGGATCGACGCTTGACTATCCAATGTGATCTGGAACATGTGTTAACTCTTTGTCCAAGAAGAGGGGAAGGATCAGGCATTGACTATGCAATCCAATGTGGAACACATCTCAGCTTCTCGTCCAAAGAACGTTTACACACAAAACTTGATGTACACTATGCAAATGATGCACACACTCACTCTATGGTAGTGGAACCTCAGACTGTCCATTAGGTGAGTAAGCCTCTAGGATGGTGGCTTAGTGAGAAAATCATGCTTGTGCGTCCACTCTCACTATACTTGCCTTACCAAAGCTATCCCTCTGATAACTTTCATAGGGCACCAGTCACATTCCTATCTTGTGCTTAACACGTCATGTTATGCTAAGCACTTGAGCAAAATAATGTCTATAGGTTCTTAATCAAAGGGATCTTGCTTCATTTGTGTAAGTCTTCTTCTTAGGGATCATCATACCTAATGTCTCCTACATAGGACAAATCAAGAGTAATAGATTACAACTTAGGCAGGGATAACTTTAAGAACCCCCCTTTGGCAAAGGTGTAAAATCTTGGGGAATCTTTTATACTTCCCAATAAAAAAATAATTTTATTGGAAAAAATTGTAATTGGCAAATCTTTTGTAATCGCTAGAAATCTGTGAAAAATCCTCAAGAATTATAATTTTTTAAAAACCAATAAAATATTTTCATTAATGATTAAAACCTATTTTCAAACCAATAAAATATTTCCACTAGCGAATAAAACATGTTTTCAAACCAATAAGATATTTCTATTATGAATTAAAGTTGTGCTCAAACAAATAAATATATTTGCTAGCGATTCAAAAATGTTTTCAAAACAAAAAAATTATTTTCATTAGCTAATTAAACCTTTCTTCAAATGAACAAAAAAACCATTAGTGAATTAAACATAATCTCAAACCAATAGAAAAATTCATTGGTGAAATAAATTGGTATGCCAATAATAAATCACAGTGTGGGTGGTGAAAATATCAAATGCTACATACTATTCTATTTTGGGATAAATTTTGCATACATCCAGATTCCTTCATAATGTGGGTAGAATGGGGACAAGTGTCAACATATTCATTATGTATGAAGGTAAATGTCAGCATCAATCAATATAACCCATTACCATTTGATGAATTTTTGATGGACGGATGTAGCTGCATTCCAAAAGTAAATGTCTAAAGCACTAGAATTGTGAATTAAAACCTATGGAATAACACTAGAACCAGTTTATTTCCAAAAATAAATGGTTGAAATTTTATTTCTGATTTTATTAATGATTCAAAAAAAATTTCAAACAAAAAAAATAAATTCATTAATGAATTATTTTTACTCGTTCCCCACTAGCCCATAGAATTAAAATAATAAAATTAAGATGCAGAGGGATAGTGGGAAAGTGACACTTGTTCAACCTCGTGGTAGGCCCTACCACTATTCAAAGGCACTAATGGATGAACGTGATCAAATCAATGGTTAAGATGTGCTCTGACAAATGAATCTCAGCCATTCCCCCCTAGCCTACACGGGGCCCACTTTCTGATCTAGGCTTGTGGAGAGATAGTGGGCATGAGCCATGTGGAGTCATTGCCATAGCTCGTAAAAATATAAAGGGTATGGGAATATTTGGTGAAATATTTCTCAACAATTATAGAAGGTTGAGTAACGTGCTACTAAAAGGATATATGAGCACATGAAAAATTGTTCATTGAGATGTTCTAATATTGGTAGTCTATTTCTAAAGGAGGATATACATTATGGTCATTGGCCTATTGGTTAAAGGGGAAGAAATTTGACGATCATTACGTTGATCTAGGCCATTGCCCGCTAGCCTGTGACTATTGATCTAAAACTTACAAATCTTAGAGTGCAAGCAAACTACTGACACATGGTTTTTTTGCTAGCTACTAAAAATGTCTAAAGCACTAGAATTGTGAATTCAAACCTTTGGAATAATACCAGAACTATTATATTTTAAAATATCAATGGTTAATTTTTTATTATTTTTTAAATGATTTAAGGTCATGACTCCATTTTTTCAAAATAATATTGTCACATCAAGTGGTGAATTAAATGTTAAGTGTTGAGTATTTGATGTCATTGTCTTCATTCTAACTTCTATATATACTTCACCAAGTTGATGCTCTTCATATCATTTATAATGTATATTTGGCTTTGATTTCTTTCTTCTCTATTCTCAATTTAACTTTGATATGGAGTCTTCATGGTGTGTCATGCTACACAAATATTTTTGGGAGAAAAGAACTGACAGTACATACAACAGGTGAAAGTTGGGTATGGTTTTTACATTTCCTTGTGTGCAAGTTGAGGATGCTATAAGAATAATTATGGGTAGGGAATGACTTTAGAACAACCCCCATGCTATATATTTTGAGGTAGCTTTATCTTTCCTATCTAATTGCATGGACATTTTGCTTGATAAATATTTGGTGAAGATTTTGGCAATACATTATTTGTAGCCTTTCATTTATTCTATTTCTTTGTTGGATTTGGAACTTGAGAATTACAATTTTGAAAGTGGGTTAGTGCCAATTGGTGGAATATTTTGGAAAGTGGAATTGCATGCTTCTACAATGCAGGATCTTACCATAGTTAATATGAGATCTGTTGTCTGATTAAAGAAAATGAATTATTAAAGAGTCTGGAGTTTTGGAGGAAGGTTTTGGGTGATTCACTTTTCTTCTCCATTGTTACTTTGTTAAATTCGATTCACCTTCTACTCAAACACCTGGTTGAGGGCATAAACTATTCTTACAAAAAAAATAGTAATGAATTGTCTCTATATTTTATTGTATAGTGTTACAGTTAGTGTAATATGTATTTTGTGAACTATTTTTTTTGTTGCGGTAAGTGGTTTTTTGGATAGGATAGCTATCTAGTATGTATAGTTATACGTCATTCTTTAGCAGCTTAAATTAACATAATTTTCATGCCTCGATTCTTGTAAATCCTTTTTTCTTTGTTTAATATAAAAAATGTGTCTTTTTAAATTTAAATCAATTATCAACATATAGTTCTGATCGTAAGTGAGTGAAATTTATCAAGACTTATTAGTGGACATTGATAATGACTAAGGTATTATCAACATATAGTTCTAATCATAAGTGAGTGAAATTTGTCATGACATGTTAGTGGACATTGATAATGACTAAGGTATTATCAACATATAGTTTTTATCATAAGTGAGTGAAATTTATTATGACTTATTAGTGGACTTTGATAATGATTAGGGTAAAATAAGCCATTTAATTCTCTCTTTTCAATGCCTTGAAGTTCTCTACCTTTCATTTAATTATCAATTTTTTTGAAGAAAGTGTGGTTGGGGTACCGTAGATTAATGCCATATGTACATTTGAAGAGATCAATTGGATAGCTTGATATTGAAAACTACATGACACATTGTAGATGATGATGAAATTAATCCAGTGATCAATTGAAACAAGATTTGTAATGATTTCATATCATTTGAGTGGTGAATTTGACAACTTGTTAACTTGAGGTATAGTTTGTGTGTAGCTAGACATCAATCAAATTAAACATTTTAATTGTAAATGTAAGGCTTAAGTTACACAAATTTATTAAAGTTGTTTTTTGGTTTGTGTGATTATCATTATACCCAACCTTACACATGACACAAATCATAAGAAAATAGGGATTATGCTACTAGTGGCACTAGTGGCCCATAAATATGGATAGTGAGAACAACTAAAATCATTCGTTGAAGGCTAGACACTTTACTATTGAGTGTAATATTTTGAATTGTCAAAAGGGTTTTCATTTTATAAGGTTATTAAATATTGAGGAAAAAGATGATGTGGTATTATTGGAGATACTCTAAGTTCTCCTGCCTCTAGTTATGTAGTTATAGAGTAAAATACCAATTTCCTTCAAGTTCAAAATTGGTGGAATTAGAAAGGAGTTGATCTAGTTTACCTAACTTCTTAGATAGTTTTTGCACCAGGACGAGGAGCCCTGATGGAAATAAGTGTTATCCTAGTGCATGGATGTTGTGTACAAAAGATGGGAGTAGATTTACTACCCCTCATCTTTTGCATGACTTTGGTTCTCAAAGAGGGTAAGTACATTTTGTATAATCATAGCTCCCATTTCCTAAGCATGGTTGGCTAGGAAAGCCCTATGCATTTATTTCCAGAGCCATATTTGTATAATGTTGTCACCAATAGAAGCTTGGAATCAATTTGTAATTCATTGTCACGAGCACCAGCTTCGAGTCAATTTTGTCTATGTAAAGTGACATATGTCATTTATACAAAATAGGAGATTGCATGCTCTAGTCATCTTTAAAAATATATATAATAATATAACATTGTAATTTAGTTATAATAAAATAAATGGTTGTGTTATTATTTGTTATTCATTTATAGTAAAGAATTATTTTCTGAGTACAGAGTCTATGACTCTATTCAAATCAGTGTTTTTTCCTTTAAGAAATTAAGTATTATCTATTTATGAAATATTTTCATGCATATTCAAAACATAAAGCAATATGAATGAAAACAGAAAGTTTCCATCAAATTGACAAAAAACATTAGAAACACTAAAATTTGTCATTCTTGCTAAGGTTTACTAAAATGATATTGATTTCTAACTTTTCATTGACATTCTCCCCTAGTTATTGGTATCATTATTCATTTTATTAAGTCATTTGCAACATTAAGGTACCAGCTTGTTGGCCTTGATTTCAATCCTAGCGCACTAAAGTTTAAAACAACTTTAAAACACATGTTTATTATTTATATCATAAATTACTCAATCGTTTGATCAACATTTGATGGATACCTATAGTTGCATTTTGGAATGAAATGCACATAGTGCTAGGCTTGTGAACTTAAACCTTTGGAATCACCCTATAACTATTAGATTTATAAAGATCATTGGTTTAGGAATTATTGTCAATGCAAGACAACCATGTACTAATTGTGTAGTCTAGAAGCAACACATTGGTTTTTCATTCACTTTAATGTTAATAAAAAAGGAAGAATTTCTACTACTAAGTGATTTTATTTTTATGTGAGAGGTTAAACACATGGGGAGATTTTAGATTGCTCATTGCAGTGCACTAGGGAGATTCTAGGTTCCATGCCTATTAGTACTAATCTTTTCAAGAATCAAAATTTGGGTAAGTGAAAGATAGAATTCCTATGGCTAAATTTTGTCATTTCTTAAAATATTATTTTGTCAAACTAATAATTAAGTAAAATTAAGGACTAAGAGGGAATTCATAATTCACATTGTAAAAGCATGTCTACCACCAA